>JAJOZX010000816.1:407500-460000 GCA_023014485.1 Bathynomus jamesi
TATAGTTACCCATTGAATTGGAACTCTTTATTCACGTTTGCTATTATTTATTGATTGGTGGATAATTAGTTGGGTATCCCTTATAAAAATCATTTCTGTCTAACGATTTATTTATTGGGTAACTTTACTAATTCTATTAACGCGTAAATCTTTCTGAAACATGAAATCATTGTTCAAAGGCTTTATTTGCTGGATCTATTTAAACTCCTTCGCGTGCAGTTTAGGTAATTACATTTATTCAAGTAGAGTTTGCAACCTCTCCTTTCTTCAAGCGAGTACTGCAACGTTATACACTATCGGATTATGTTTTGGGTAACTTTTGGACAGAAATAAGATGTTTAAAAGAACAGATATTCTCCGTCAGACCCCGCTATAGTGGCTTGGGCAATTCCAAATGAATAATTTCTTTATTTTTCGTCATTTTTTCATTTTTTCGTCGCAGGAATGAGGCTATATGTTTCATAAGTTTTCATCTCGTTTGGTGGAATTGTATCGTAAATTATTTAAATGAAGTTTCATAATTAAATTAATTGGTTTTACTGTTATTTAGGAAAATTTATATTGGGAGCAAACGTTACAATAATAAGCTTATGTCGATATAGCTACCCATTGAATTGGAACTCTTTATTCACGTTTGCTATTATTTATTGATTGGTGGATAATTAGTTGGGTATCCCTTATAAAAATTCGTTTTCTGTCTAACGAAATAGGGTAACTTTGTTAATTCTATTAAAGCGTAATGAAAGAGGCGCTTGTGTTATTTTATACGGTTGAATCTTGAATAACTATATAAATATATATTGTGGTATTTTATATGGTTCATTAGTTTATTATATATACAAGTACATTTGGAATAACAGCCGTCATATATGTGTTACACGATTAATGGGACACATGGCGCTATCTGGAATACCTTGCGCTATCTGGCAACTCAGCCAGAATAGAGGATTATAAAAGATCGCGAAGCTGGTGAAGAACCATTCCCCCCTCGGCTCCGGCCAAGTAAGGAGCTCTGCTCCTTCTATTTCTGGCCCTTTGGTAAACCCCTTAGTGGCATCTTAGGTTAGGGAAACGAAAATAAATTGGGGGAGAACTCCACTCTGTCCTTCAGGTGTCTCTCTCCCTCCTTCAGGTGTCTCTCTCTCTCTCTCTCTCTCTCTCTCTCTCTCTCTCCTGCATGTATCTTCCTCCTTCAGGTGTCTCTCTCTCTCTCTCTCTCCTGCATGTTTGCCTCCAGCATGTGTACTGCATGTGTACATCCAGCATGTGTACTCCTGCATGTGTGCGTATGTGTGTACCTCCAGCATGTGTACCTACTGCATGTGTACTCCTGCATGTATACGTATGTGTGTGTGTGTACCTCCTGCATGTGTACCTATCCTCTCTCCTTCAGGCGTCTCTCCCTCCTACAGGCATCTCTCTCTTCTTCAGCTCTCTCTCCTTCAGCTGTCTCTCTCTCTCCTTCAGGCGTCTCTCTCACCTTGGCTCAGCCAACTGGCTGATTCTGGCTGATTAGGAGCCTATAAAACTACGCCAGCCAGGCTGGAAGTCTTAGTGTGCACTTGGCTCCTGCCAGGTGAACACCTCTCCTCCTTTCTCTCCTCCTCCTTCTTTCTCTTGTGGGATAACGCCGCCTCCAAGTTCCCCCCCCTTTGCAACAACCCCCTTTGCAACAACCACCACCCCCCTTTGCAACAACCCCACCCCCCTTTGCAACATTACATAATAACCTGCAACATTCCTGCACTCTCCCCTTTTTCGGCTATACTACTAAAGTCCTTCACGTGAGATTGATGGCTAAAGTCAGAGGACTAGGAATCACCGAGTTCGTTTCCAACTAGATTGAAGATTGATTAAAAGATAGAAAGCAGAGAGTGGTAACAAATTTAGTGGCTTTGGAGTGGGCGCCCGTCACCAGCGGTGTCCCACAGGGTTTCTTTCTGGGTCCTTTACTTTTTATCATCTATATTAACGATATAGACGTCGGGCTCCTAAGTACAATTTCCAAATTTGCAGACGATACGAAATTACGAAGTAGTGTAGGTACTGAGGAGGGCGTAAGAACATTTCAGAATGATCTTGACAATTTGGGCGAATGGTTTGCTACTTGGCAGATGCCATTCAACTTGAACAAATGTAATATAATGCACATAGGTTATAAAAACCCGAAGACCGATTACTTTCTCTTGGGAAGGAATTTGACCTGAGACCGATCTAGAGAAAGACTTGGGGGTCTAAATCAGTTAATAATAATTATCTCAAACCGTCGAAGCACTGTGTAGAAATCAGAAAGAGGTCCTTAAAAATATTAGGTTATATTAAAAGACAGTTCCACTTTAGGAACAAGGGGACTGTAATGTCTCTATAATTCCCTAGTCAGACCTCAACTCGAATATTGTGCGCAGTTTTGGTCTCCATCCCTAGGAAGGATATTGAAAGGTTGGAAAGGGTACAAACAAGGACTACAAAACTGATCCCTTCCATGAGAATGCAAAACTACCAACGGAGATTGGAGCGCCTAAATCTGTTTATCTTAGAGACCAGGAGGTTGCTTGGTCAGCTTATTCAAGACTTCAAGATGCTCAATGGAATAGACAGGGTAGACTACAGGAAATTATTCTCATTTAATACCAATCCGATAAAAAATAATGGTTTTAAATTTGAAATAAAAAAATTTAGGACCTCTGTCTGCTGCAATTTTTTCTCCTATAAAATAGTTAATATCTAGAACCAACTTCCCTCATATGTTGTTTCAAGCCAAAGTCTAAATGAGTTTAAAAATAGGCTGGACAAAGTACTGAATACTCTCATGGTTTAAGACTAAAACATAACGTAACTCTGCAGGAGTTTGCCTGCGCGGTTTTTATGTGTGCATGCCTACTTACAGAGCTATCTTATATATTCTCCACTTTCCTGGGGTCACAGTATTTTCTTCAACCTTTTTCCGTACCTGTCTCTGGCAGGTTTGGAGTGGAAGGTGGGGAGAGAGCCTTATACTTTTCTACTACTGCACTACTGCTAGAATAGTTGAAAAAACAATGAGCTTGTTTAATAACAGGAACCTCCCAGAGTGGACCGAAAGGTCTTTGAGGTCTCTCTCTCTCTCTCTCTCTCTCTCTCTCTCTCTTACTTGGCAGATGTCATTCTACTTGGACAAATGTAAAGTACATAGTTTATAAAGACCCGAAGACCGATAACTCTCTTTTGGGGAGGAACTTGACTGAGAAGGTCTTAGTTTATATCAGTAATGATCTCAAACCGTCAAATTACTAAGCACAAGTCGAAAAGAGGGCCTTAAAAATAAGAAGTTATATTAAAAGACGGATCCACTTTAATTAAAAACAAGGAGACTGTAATGTTTATTTACAATTCAATAGTTAGGCCTCAACTCGAGTATTTACTCGAGGCCCTCTTTGGTCTCAGTCCCTTAGGAAGGATATAGAAAAGTTAGAGAAAGTACAGGCAAGGGCCACAAAATTAATCCTTTCAATGAGACTTCAAACCTCCCAACGTAGATTAGAGCGCTTAGATCTGTTTACCTTAGAGACCAGTAAGTTACACGGTCAATTTATTCAAGTTTTCAAGATGCTCAATGGAATAGACACGGTAGACTACAGGAAATTATTCTCATTTAAGACCAATCCGACGAGAAATAATGGTTTTAAATTGGAAATAAAAATATTTAGTACCTCCATCTGCAGTAATTTTTTCTCCTATAAAATAATTGATATCTGGAACCAACTTCCCTCGGACGTTATTTCAACCCAAAGTGTAAACATGTTTAAAAATAGGCTAGACAAAGTTTTGAATACACTCATGGTTTAAGACTGTTTCCACATATAATTTAAGAATCGATCAAATAAGTATCTTCAAAAGAGTATTATAACGTAACCCCACAAGAGTTTGTTTAAATACGTTCTCCGAAACTTAGTCTTCCCCCTACTTTAGAGAGACGTCTGGATGTATTGTACCCTACATAACATGATCAGCCATCGAAGAACTCATTTTTTGATCACTTGCGTCATAAGCACTTCTAAGTGGGAGACTCTTGAATTCGCCGTAGTAACAACGGTTGATCACCCACGAAACACTTTCATACTCCATAAGCAGAGCTGGGCAGTATTTAAATACATTTGTATTTAAATACGTATTTAAATACATTTGTGTATTTAGAACTGTATTTATAAATACATTGTTTTTCATGTATTTAGATATAGTATTTAAATACTTTAATGAGTATTTAAATACAATGTATTTAAATACTCAAAATATAAAAATGTAAATACTTTTACTGGTTTAATACACGTTCTGTACTAGCACAGTACGACGCGTCGACAGTGTAGTACAGCATGGTTCATGTTTCAACGTGTCAGTTCAATCAGTTGTGTGCCACTCTTAGTCGAAGCGGTGATTCTTTATCGTGTGCGTGTCATGGCTTCAACAAGCAAATCCGGTGAATCAAACAGTGATATATCTGCAGATAACAATTTAGTGCACCCTCTGTTTGATGGAAAATACTTTAAAATTAAATCTAAAGACGGTAATAAGGTAAAGTGCACCTGCTTTCTGTGTAAACACGAAGTCTCTGCTGCAAGCAATGCTACAACGAATCTGTACACTCATCTGAAGGTAAGTTTTTTTAGACATCAAAAAATATCTTGAAATTGACCGAATAATCGTACAAAACGGCTCTGCCTTAAGTGGGCCTGTGTAACTAATTCGTTGCAATCAATCCAATTTGCGATGGAAAATCCATTGATGAAAAAGCTTTTAAAATCGTCTGATCTATCGAGTGGTGTATTTATTTCGAAATTCACCGTGTCCCCATAAGTAGAAATTTATCAAAACATGAATTAGTGAATGCATATGTTAAAATTTGTATGTATTTAAAATGTATTTACAAATGTATTTAAATACAATTGATGTATTTTGTATTTAGTATCTAAATACATTCGTAAAATGTATTTAGTATTTAGTATTTAAATACATTTCTCCCATGTATTTAGTATTTAGTATTTAAATACATTCAATGTATTTATTGCCCAGCTCTGTCCATAAGGAACAAGTACATGAGAATAGATACAGGGACCTCCCACTGATATTCGTCGCCGGAAAGAGATTTTCTCTACTCTCGTGGTGGCACAACACTTCGAAGTATGAACGATTCAATATATCACTTGTATAAACACCTTTTACGGCGGGAGATCCAAGTTCAAACTCGGTAAAACTCAAAGAGTTGGCAGAAACATATACGCAAAAAACTTCACTTTTTTCTACGTGAAGGTCAAAATATGATAATAAAAACCCATTCTAATAGACAGAGTTTATTTCCACAACAGTTTCGATGCCCACTGTTGTGAAAATAAACTCTGTCTATTAGAGTGAGTTTTTATTATCATACAGAAACATATACATCACAGATATTCAATTGGAGAAAACACTTGCCTGTCTTGTTAATAAACCAAATAAGTATTTTGTAGAAATGTTCCTAATGAACAAAAACTGAATAAAAACAATGCATGGCATGGATTAGGTGAGGTAGAGATCTGCACGGGCCGATATTTTAGTCCCGTACCAGGCCCGTGTCCGTCAATATTCACGGAGGCCCGCCCACCCAGCCCGCTTGAAAATTTATTTAGGCTCGGCCTGGCCCGTTGTGTTTCATGACAAAGTCCGTACCCGGCCCGGTCCGTTCTTTTGTGAAGGTCTTTTGAAATAATGAAAATTTATTTTTTGCAATTTTTGAAAGCAATTTAGCTACTTAGCAGTAAAATAAAGAATATTTCACCATTAGAATTTAATAAAGTTCTTACCTTTGGAATTTTATAAATTGGTGCGTAAAAATAATAAATTGTCCACGGTTTCCACATTCAATCTGGTCCTCCTGTAATGGAGAACAGCTCCTGCAGCACTGAAATTCCTCTCGCTGCTACGAGATTCAAATTGTACTTCAATGCATGCATGCTCCTATAATAATATGATGTGCATTGCCGGGCCGTACCAGGCCCGCGTCCACTTTGATTAAACATAGGCCCGCCAGTACCCGGCCCGTATCTACTTTGATGTCCATCGGCCAGCCCGTATCCCGCCCGCGGGACGGACCGGGTACGGGCCGACGGACTTACCCGTACCCGTGCAGATCTCTAAGGTGAGGTAATGTTGCGTTGCGGAGGTAGGTGGGAGTAATGGGGTAGGGGGTGGGGGTAATGGGGGGAGAGGGGTTATGCAACAAAGGAGTGGGGGTTATCCCCCAAGTTGCATAAAGGGGGGTGAGGGGTTTTTGGGGGGAAAGGGAGAATGACCTCCCAAAGAGGTAACCCTAACCTTTTGAGCTTCGCATTCTGAGCCAGTGGGTTAAAAATTTGTGAAGCTATATTTAAAATGTAAAATAATATTTTTGTCTTCATCTCTACTCTGCGAAGGTGCCCTCGCCGTAGGCGAGTTTGCGAAGCACAAGCCCCACCCGTAGGGCAGGGAGCCGAAGGCTCTGCTTGTAACAACAACCAAAATACTACTATTAATAATAAGAAAAATAATAATAATCACCATTAAAGGAATCCGAACCGGTCTGTCTGTTTCTACAGGGTGCTTGTGACTGTTTCTATTGCGAGAAAGCAATCGAACGCTTTATTTAATACTAAAACTTTCAAAATAAATTATTCACAAATTATTCACTTTACAATAGTTTATAATAGTTAGAGATTAGCTAGTTAGAGAAAAGGTAAATTTATGGGCAACTTAACTTTTTAAGCTTTGCCTTTTTCGTGAATGTAAAATGTTTTTATATAATTACACTTTGAAATTATTATAAATTATCATAAATAGTGCTTTTTGTATGTTCAATTTTCTGTAAATCTAGATTTTGTTTTGTAATTCAAATTTTAAAATTTCAAATAATCGGTGAAAAAATCGGCTAAATTTGGCCGATGCGATGCTCAAAAATTGCCGATTCTGCCGTTGCCTATGCCGATTAATCGTTACACCACTAGTAATAATAGATATTTTTAAATCTTTTAAAACTGAAGAACGGCTGGTATATAATTATGTTGCGCGGTTATACTGTATATTCGTCAGTTGATGACTATATCTAAAAATGATAATAAAAACCCACTCTAATAGACAAAGTTTATTTCCACAACAGTTTCGATGCCCACAAGCATCCTCTTCTGGTGGATACAGGAAAACGAATAAACCAAAAATAAGAGGGAAAACAGTCCAGGGACCATTAAGAAATTCGCACCTAGGTTAGATCCCGTTCTCCCAACACCGGAAGGGCATTTTTTTTTTTTTTATTAAAGGGACCCGCTTATAAGTATCTTCGCACAAATTAAAATTATCCGCTTGTTCTATCCATACAGATTCTATTATGTTTCGTTTGACATAATTATTGCATTTATAAAGTAACGTACTGTACTTGATTCCCAATCTATAGCATGATCATTTTGGCTGGCGTGATAAAAAATTGCATTATTAGTATTACAACTTCTGAAGGCATAAATGCAAAAACTTCACTTTTTTACGTGAAGGTCAAAATATGAGAATAAAAACCCACTCTAATAGACTCTGTCTATTAGAGTGGGTTTTTATTCTCATATTCTGAAGGCATATTTGTGTTCTTCAATAGGAGAAACTGGAAGAAATATTGAAACCCGTATTGAAGAACACAAATATGCCTTCAGAAGTTGTAATACTAATAACGCAATTTTTTATCACGCCAGGCAAAATGATCATGCTATAGATTGGGAATCAAGTGCGTTACTTTATAAATGCAATAACTATGTCAAACGAAAAATAATAGAATCTGTATGGATACGTAGAACAAGTGGATAATTTTAATTTGTGCGAAGGTACTTATAAGCTGAACCCTCTAATGAGATTCTTGGTCAAAAAATCCTTTACGGCGTCGGGTGAACGGGTTCTAACCTAAGTGTAAATTTCTTAAAGGTCTCTGGATTGTTTCCTTACTCGCATTTGGTTCATTCGTTTTTCGGTAAAATGTAAATGGAATAATAAACGTAAATTGTAAATGTAATATAGAAGTAATAAATGTGGAAATAAATGTAAATGCAATAAATGTAATAATAAAGGTAATAAAATAACTGTAATAATAAGTGTAAAAGTAATAATAATAAATGCTAAAAAAATGTAAATGCAATAATAAATGCAGTAATTATGTCAAAATAATAGAATCTGTATGTATAGAACAAGAAGATAGTTTTAATTTGTGCGAATGTACTTAAGCGGGACCCTTTAATAAAATGCCCTTCTGGTGTTGGGGGGAACGGGATCTAACCTAGGTACGAATTTCTTAATGGTCTCTGGATTGTTTCCTTCTCGCCTTTTTCATTCGTTTTTCGGTTTATAATTTCTGTATAATAAACAACAATGTAATAATCAATGTAATAATAAATTTATAATTTCTGTAATAAATAATAATGCAATATTAAATGTAATAAATGTAATAATAAATGTAATAATTATGTAAAAAAAAATAATAGACTCTGTATGTATAGAACAGAAAGATAGTTTTAAATTTGTGCGAATGTACTTATAAGCGGGTCCCTTTAATAAAAAAAGAAAAATGCCCTTCCGGTGTTGGGAGAACAGGATCTAACCTAGGTGCGAATTTCTTAATGGTCCCTGGACTGTTTTCCCTCTTGTTTTTGGTTCATTCGTTTTTCTGTATCCACCCGAAGAAGATGCTAGTGGGCATCGAAACTGTTGTGGAAATAAACTCTGTCTATTAGAGTGGGTTTTTATTATCATATTTTGACCTTCACGTAAAAAGTGAAGTTTTTTGCATTTATATCTAAAAATATAAACCGGGGGTCTCCTGAGGGATGATTGACCAACGTAAGCGCCAATCCTGATAAGCATCATAAGGTATGGGTTTGTGGTTACCATGGGCGTCGATTGCGGGGGGGACAAATTATTGTCATGAACACCAGTGTATATTTATCATGGAATTTAGCAGTCAATTTGCATTTTAATAATTGCACGTATTATTTGTAGCACCAGCTACGCAGAGAATTAGAACTGGACAGGTATTCACATTTTTACCGGATGAAGGAATTTTTGGGTAGTCAAAAAACAGATTTTGCACGATTCGGGGCAGAAATGTAAGTTAAGTGAGAGTCAGGAGTTGGATGGCAACGGCACCAGAATATGGAATGTACGCTTCCATGCCCGAGAGAATCACCTCCATGATGTGCTCAGCGGACTCAGAAAGGCCTCGGCCACGGAAGTAGTAATCATTCCATGGGAAATTAGAGAGGTACTGCCTGAGGGTCTCCGAATCAGCGGCGCTAACGTGCCAAAAGTATCTTCTCTTTGGAGGAGCCAAAGGCCGAATTTGAGCGATAGGACAGGAAAAAGATTGTGGTTGGAGGAACCCAACGGAGAAAAGTTTTGACAGAATAAGAAAGATAATTGGTGAGAAATAAATCCAGAATATATATATATATATATATATATATATATATATGAAAATTATTTCACGAAAGTAACACGTGAATAATGTTTACGAAGAAGATAACCACGAAGGAAAATTAAAAAAGGAAATAGTGACCAAGCGCTTTCGTTTTACGACATCCTCAGAAACACTGAAATTAATTAATTAAAACGGCTGGGAAAAGTGGAAGTGCCAAAATATTCTTTGACAAAGTGCGTGGGTTATTATTCACACAATTGAAGATCCGTTACAAGGAGATTGTAGACACTAATCGACCAGGGAAGTACTCCGGGATGGACCTTAAGCATTTTACACACTACACAATCTTTTCAAAATTTGCCAAAAAAAAAAAAAAATGTGAGCATCGAACACCTTGATTTTGGTCCTCTCCTTCTTATAAAGGTGGCCATTTTTGCGGTCATCCGCCCTTGGCCCCTCCTTTCTTCATAAAAAAAAAATAACCCTCCCACTTTGTCGAAGAATATTTTAGTCCTTCCATTTTTCCCAGGCTTTTTAGGCATTGCTAATATACTTAAACTTTTGAACATTAATATAGTATTTTCATATGACAATATTGTGAAAAATTTCATAATAAAGAATGGTCCTACCAATAATTCAGGCATTATCCATAAAATTGGTTGTAAACAATGTGATTCCTTTTACATTGGACAGACGGGAAAGGATTTGAACACACGTGTTAAACAACATCAATATTCCGTTAGAATGGGACAGTCGTCCAGTGCCCTTTTGGTCCATTTGTCAGAGCTGTCCAATTGTATTGATCGAAATAATTCTTCAATTTTTGTTTCACTCAAGCAACATTGTTGATAGAAACATTCTTGAATCTGCCATTATTCAACTAACAAACAAGTTCAACCTTAACCAGGCCCTTTTTTTCGCGCGATCCTGTTATTTTTAATTCATTCAGAACAGATTTAGATAAGAAAGGCAAGGCGCTAAAACTCTGGTTGCTATTCTTCGTGAATTATATGCTCCTCCTAAAATATTTTCTGTACCAATCATATTTTTTTTCTTTGTGATTATATATATATATATATATATATATATATATATATATATATATATATATATATATATATATATATATATGTTAACCCCTCCGTCTATGGCCCTGGGGTGGTTCGGATCGACGGGGGTTCTAGTTAGGAGGCAGCAACGGATATTTCTTCTATAACATTCTAATTCTTTTCCGCCGGTCAAATGGTTGGTCGCCACTTGTTAAACTCTTGGCTACAGACTCGCCAGACTGTTATGCCAATATCTTCTCTGTGCTTGGGTCGTCAGTTGTTAATTCTTCTCTTTTTTTTATACTCTGATACTTTCTCTGATACTAAAATTACCGACTTTTCTTTTATAACTTATCGACTTAACTGACTAAGTTCTTCTGAAGAGAGCACGGCTCGAAGGGGAAAATAAAAAGTTTCTCTTACTGTAGTTTACTTCTAAAAATGTACAGGTAGTGCTCTGAATTTACAGGGGTAGAGGTTCGACCTCTTTCGACCATGGCTCAGGCCGGAATCTAAAAAGTTAAGGAGGCAAGGGGCCTCTGCCCCCTCCTCGCAGCGAAGCTGCTAACAAGGGAGTCGTAGCAGTGACCAAAGCCGAGAGCCGTAATGAAGTGCTGTAATGAAGTGCCATTCATTTTACAAATGCATGTATAATATAAACCTAATTGTTGGGGGACGGCAGTTGAAGGTTAAGTTTCCCCCTTTTAAACACATGATCAGATGTTTGAAAGATTCCAAATAAAAATAAAAAAAAATAAAAAAAATAATTTGTATTTTTCGCCGAGTCTACATTTATGAAGGCGATATAATTTCATTGTGTACGTAAGTACAATTTGAGTACATGACTGAGTACGTATTAATTTTGGTTCATTACAATTACGATTACAATTATGGATTACTTCACATTCGCTTATGATTGTCCATTACAGTTCTATTAAAGTACATTCTTACATTACATATTAAATCATTACATTTAATTACAGTTTCATTGAAGTACATTACGTTGTTTACCATTATTACAGTGTTTTTATATATTTATATATGGTTATAATATATGGTTATAATATATGGTTATTATATATGGTTATTATATATGGTTATTAGTACAACACAAGTACATGAGACATGACACACATAATATAACATAACGCATGATAATGTTATAAATTCGAATCAGAGCGAAAGGAGATATTTTATCTTTGAAGCGTTCAATTTTGCAATAGTTAGCGGAATTTGATAACTTAACTAAGCATTTTCGAGTTCAATGCGGGAGGTGATATAATTAAAAATAAAAATGAAAAAAATAATACGAGAACGTATTTATGCGTTTTCGAACGAATGCATGAAGTTTTGCGTTTCATAGATTGACACGAGTAAAAATGAATATTTAATAAAATTTATATAGGATAATGATCAAGGGAAATTAATGACGTATAGATGAATATGGTTGAATAATAATATTTATACTACATAACACCACAACATTATTATTAAAGAATTTACCATACATTGAATACGGAAGATGTCCAAATACTAAGCACATGATTCAGTGTACAAGGTATGGGAAACGTAAAGAGAAAAGTTATTTTATGACGTCATAGTGTATAAGTCATTATTAGAAAAGATGAATTAGAGACAAAGAGTGGGTAGTAATGACTAAGAAGTACAACTACGGGTTCCAATCCTGTTATATGCAATGTGTATGCATAATCTAGGGTCGAGGGTGAGATGCAAGACAATCATAATTAATTATAATAACTTCTATAACAAATGGAAAATGGATAATGGATACGACTAAACCATAGAAATGGTAGATCGTAAGGTTATGACACAAACAAAAGTAGAAAGCTACAATTAAAATTTTTATCCAAACTCGCGTTAAGCGATTTTGGTTCTTATGTAAAAATGAATATTGATTATTCATTGTTCATTTTTTACATATATATATATATAGTCTCAATCTTGTTATTAATTTAGTGCTTTTTGAGGATGTCATTAGACGAAAGCGCTTGAGCACTATTTCGTGTTTTAATTTTCCTTCGTGGATATATATATATATATATATATATATATATATATATATATGGAGATATGCTGTATTTTTTGAGTAAAGTGATTAAATTTGTAAAGCTCCTCTCACTAAATTTTATAGACAGACCTCAAAATCCAGTCGGATTTAGAGATGTTCCAGGTTAGGTTGTAAGGAACCTTAGCTCTCGAATTTTATACATTTGAAGTGAATAAATAATTTGTGAATAATTTATTTTGAAAGTTTTATTATTAAATAAAGCGTTCGAGTGCTTCCTCGCAGTAGAAACAGTCACAAGCACCCTGTAGAAACAGACAGACGCGTTCGGATTCCTTCAATGATGATTATTATTGTTTTTCTTATTATTAATAGTAGTATTTTTTTGGTTATTATTATTATTATTATTATTATTATTATTGCGTCATCGTGCTACCGGTGACCCAACCCTTATATTTATATTTGTGAACTTTAAAAATTTTAGAAATAAAACGAACGCCTCTAAAATTATTATTATTATTATCATTATTATTATTATTATTATGTGCCTAATTCAGTGTGGCTAAACTCTGTATTGTATTTATATTTATCAGCTTTGGAAATTTTAACACTTCAAACGTTGTTGCTAAATTTCATATTATTATATCTTATTATTATTTGTGTGTGTGTGTGTGTGTGTGTGTGTGTGTGTGTGTGTGTGTGTGATAGAAAGCGAGCGAATCTATCAAACGTAAACCCAGAGACCGGCAGCGTGAAAAGGTACCGTAATGAAATTTATGTTTGGGCAGTTGAAGTTCCCGATAATAACACCGGTCTGCATGAAAATCGATTTCTTTATTTTGAGTTGTGATTCTGAAGCAGTTCGCTGCGCTGAATTAAAAAATGCTACCAGTTTTTTTCTATCACCCACAGTTTTAAAGTTATTAGCAAAACAATTTTGGGGCGTTTTGTAATTTTTTATCTTTATTATCTTTAATTAATTTCATTTTTTCATATTTTTCAGATAGATAATTCTAACATTACGTCTTTAAAATTTTAATAATGGCTTCTAGAGGATGTACCCATAGTCCAGACATATTTTGTTATATTTGTGGTCGGTATGTTGTTGTAAAACAAAGGACAAATGTAACGACCTTCATTAAGAGAGCTTATCATGCTTATTTTGGAATTAAATTAGGAGATCAAGACAAAAGTTGGGCGCCACACAAGGTTTGTCTTACGTGTGTTGCGGCACTAAGGAATTGGAGCAAAGGTGAAAAGAAAAGTTTGCCATTTGGGATCCCTATGGTATGGCGCGAGCCTAGAAACCATACCGACGACTGCTACTTCTGTTCTTGCAATGTTAAAGGTTATAATGCAAAGAATAAAGAGAGCCTTCAATACCCAAGTCTTCCATATAAGGCCGGTACCCCATGGTCCAGAAGTTCCTATTCCCCGCCCACCCGAGAGTTTGGATCAACACAATTCAGATTCTGATTCAGCTCCAAATCCAGACAATGATGATGTTTATGAACAGCCAACAGCTGACCGAGATCCTCCTAAACCATTAACCCAAGCCGAACTAAATGACTTAGTCAGGGATTTGAATCTGCCAAAGGACTCTGCAGAACTTTTGGGGTCTAGATTGCAGGAGAACAATTTATTGGCATTCGACACATACTTCGCTTGGTACAGAAATCGTGAGAAAGACTTCGTGCCTTTTTTCGAAGAAGATGGTCCTTTGGTATTTTGCAAGGACATCACAGGATTAGTGTGCAAGCTAGGCATCGAATACCAAACCAGTGACTGGAGGTTGTTTATAGATTCCTCTAAAACCAGTCTAAAAGGAGTGTTACTGCACAACGGTAACAAATATGCATCAATCCCAGGGGCCCATTCTACTCATTTAAAAGAGACCTATGATAACATGAAACTGCTTCTGGAAAAAATTCAGTATCAAAATCACAGATGGATATTGTGTGGGGATCTCAAAGTCCTTTGCATGTTACTTGGGTAGCAATCAGGATACACTAAGATGCCATGTTTCATCTGCGAATGGGATAGTCGAGCACGTGACCAGCACTGGAAGAGGAAAACTTGGCCTCCTAGAGAGAATCTTACCCCAGGATCAAAGAACATTTTACATGAACATCTAGTTGAACCAAATAAAATCCTCCTACCATCCTTGCACATTAAGTTAGGCTTGATGAAGCAGTATGTCAAAGCATTGAATAGAGAAGGTGAGTGTCTCAAGTACATTTGTTCAAAATATCCAAAGATTAGCTACGAGAAAATAAAGGAAGGTGTTTTTATAGGTCCTCAGATTAGAAAGTTATTGACAGACGATCATTTCCTGAACACAATGACCAATAAAGAAAAAGAAGCATGGCTTGGTTTCAAAGATGTTGTTGAAAACTTCTTGGGGAAACTACAAAAGCCAAAATTATGAAAGACTGGTGGAAAATATGCTTAAAAAGTTTTGCGCCTTAGGCTGCAACATGAGCCTGAAAGTTCACTTCTTATTTTCGCATCTTGACCGTTTTCCCGAAAATCTCGGAGATGTCAGTGAGGAGCAAGGGGAACGATTTCACCAGGACATCAAAACCACGGAAAGAAGATATCAAGGAAGATGGCATACAAATATGATGGCGGATTACTGCTGGTGTCTGCAACGAGATCAGCCTAACGCACAGCATAAGAAAACATCAAAGAAGCACCGGTTTAGTCGTCATTAGTCAGATCTACCTTCGTAGTCTTAAGTCTTTGGAATAAGTCCTGAAATGTTTGCAAGTAAAGAAGGTAAATATATTTTGTTTCTTTCAGTTATTTTTTTATTCTTTCATAAACAAGCAATATGCTTGTCCAAGAGCTAGGAGCTATTTAATTCTGCTTTAATTAGGTTTTACTCTATCACCTAAAGATTCCGTGCTACAAGGGGTGTTGTAATACCTCATCTGTCCCCAAATGTTAACCACCCATTGATGGAAGGGGAGAGAGTATTTTGCTAGGAACGGGACTGGTTGTTATATATATTTACCCTACATTATTATGTAAACGTTACTGTAGTCCAGTGGTCGGCGAACATTTTTGGGTATTACCCCAAAATATATTTGAGGACGTAATCAGGACGTAAATTCGTAATATTCTAAAATTTAGAATAACGCCACATTTATGTAACAAAATAAAATAAAAATATATGAAAAAAATATCAGCACAAAGTGTCTCTCATACCGCACGCATTACCCCCAAAAGTTTTAAATTTACCCCATTTGGGTAATTTACCCCTGTTCCCCGACCACTGCTGTAGTCTATAACAACAAAATTTATGGTTTAGCATGTGCAATCCAATGTTGGTCTCGATAAGATGGTTCACATTTGGGGATAAATGGGGGATTTATGACACACCCTGTAGTAAGAAAACCATACGTGATAGGGAAAAACTAACTATATTTTTGAGATCAGCGCACTCAAATTATATAGAATCACCAACTAGTTTGTAAAAATCGATCGACAAGTTTTCAAATGTGTTGTGGTGTAATTGATTGTTTATGCGTAACTATACTGCTTAAAATGTTATACATTTCAGGTCTAATTCTACTCCTTTAGAAGGAGACCTATATTATACAACCCCAAATTTAAAGACCAAGTTATTAGCACTAATTCCTGAAATAATTATATCTATCTAATTATATCACTCATTACTCGTCTTTTGAAGTGGACGATAACACTGCCCAACACCAATTTTGCTGATTTAATTCTAACACCTGTTTTCAGGTAACTTTGGTGTGCTGATTTCAAAAATCACCTTAGTTTTTGCCTATCACGTCAGGTTTTCGAGCAATCAAATACGGAGATATCGCATTTTGGCAGGGTTATGCCCAATTTTTTTTCTTTTCAAAAAATAAGTTTTTACATACTCAGAATCAGCATGGAAAAGTAAACAATTGTGCAGGGAGTGAACTTTAATATACAATGGTAATATTGACACATAAAGTGATTAAAAGTGTTTAAATAAGCAAAAAATGAATCCATGATCATGACGTCACGCTCACACCTGGGGAAATCACAGATACCCAAGATTTTGGTGCTCTTCCAATACGTGCTCTACCGTAAAATTTACATTCCAATATGTGCTAACTAACGAAAATATCACGACCTAACCTAACCAATCGTTAGGTCAATTGTACGCCCTTGACGATTGGTTAGGTTAGGTCTTGATATTTTCGTTAGTTAGCACATATTGGAATGTAAATTTTACGGTAGAGCACGTATTGGAAGAGCACCAAGATTTTAATATGTTGTACATGACCTTTAGATTTAATGCACAGATTTGCGTATTCCACAGATAAAATATTAACAGCAAAACAGCTGTTAACAGGTCTCAAAAATCATCAATTTTGATAAGTGCCCTTCATGGATCACCCAAAATAGGCATATTGCATTGCAGATTGCACGAAAACCTGATGTGATGGACAAAATCTAAGGTGATTTTTGAAATCAGCACATCAATATTATCCAGAAACAGGTCTTAGAATTAAATCACCAGCAAAACATTTTTTTTGTTGGGCAGTGTAATATTTCTTTACAATACAAGATCACCACCTTCCATTTTACCACTTCTATCCTCGTTAAAACATTTATAACCTTTAATATGGTATTCACCAATAAAATCCATATCTGCGCTTTTAATCCACGATTTAGTTATTGCCATAATGTCGTAATTATGGCAATAATTACTGGAACTAATGCTAAATTCGTTAAACTTCTTCCTTACACTCCTACTAAAAAACACCACTTTTAACCTCTTAACGACCGAAGTTTTTGTACGGTTAAGTTACGAGTGCGTGTATGGGAAACGGTACATATTCGACCCAGTGGTCCAAAAGAGGTTAAACTATTCTTTATGTACCATTTGTTCCTCTAGACTCGTTGAATTTCCCTGAGGCCGACGAGTTACATTTTGTAAACGAGAAAGAACGGATCACCTGTAGATCAGGGCCCCCAGCCTTCGTTAGTTAGCCTTACAAGGCTAACTAACGATAATATCACGACTTAACCTAACCAATCGTTAGGTCAGCTGTACGCCCTTGACGATTGGTTAGGTTAAGTCGTGATGTTTTCGTTAGTTAGCCTTATAAGGCTAACTAAAGAAGGCTGGGGGCCCTGATCTTCAGGTGATTTGAAAGAACTATTTCATCTTGCCTACATTTTAAATAGATCTTACTCGCTTTTTGGTCAATCAATCACCCGAGTCGCGAATCATCTATTTCATTCAAGTGAACGCCATCTTCATTGAACAAATCTCCCGAATTAAATTCCGACCAAAAGTGAACGAAATCAACACCTTCAAGGATGCATATCGCTTGTTACTACTGAAGTAAATTTCTTTATTTTAGTCTATGTATTACTCTCATAAATTCTCGGAAAACCCCCAGAAATCAGTACATTATTCGACTTAGCTTTCAAAGATTTAATCAAACTTCGATATTTGGCTAACAAATCTTCTGCCTGCTATTGAAATTGTGCAAGAGTTTCCTCCAACTTGAGAAATTAACAGCGAATTTGCAGTTCCTTTAACTATAATTTCTTTATTTCCTGTTCAGTTCTTTCTACGAATATTTTAACGTCTGACAAGCATATTCTCTGCCATTTTACTCTTTTTTCGAACAAATTTTAGTTTCAAATCATAGTTTAAAACGGTAGTTTTAAACTATGAAGCAAATATCTATTCCATAATATTTTATAACTTCAGAATATTAAAGGATCTTTTCCGTTTCATGTACTGTTTCCGATTTTGTTGAAAATAAGATATTTAATGTAGAGTTTTACGCTGATTTCAGCAATGTAAGTCTTTTTTTTTGAGAAATGAGCGGTTCAAAAATTAGGTTAGGTTAGGTTAACTGAATGCCCGGTTAGGTCAACTGAATGCCCGGTTAGGTTAATTGAATACCCGGTTAGGTCAACTGTATGCCCTTGACGATTGGTTAGGTTAAGTTGTGATATTTTCGTTAAAACTATCGAATATTTTAACGAAAATATCACGACTTTACCTAACCATTTGTCAAGGGCGTACAGTTGACCTAACAGGGAAAGGAGAAATTGTTGGGGTAAAACGGAAAAGTACCAAAAGTCTTTGTATTAAACATAGAGTTCAATGTTAAAACAAAAAAAAATCATATTATTTCTATTTATGGACATCTAATCATTTTGGATATTTTTGAAAGGTAACTCTCATCCATGCTTACAAGCCCTTGAGAAGGCGAAGCAAAAACTTATTAGAAAAACTAAGCACAACTATGAGCTATATTTATAATGTAACCTTTGGTTAACCTTTGGTTAGCTTCCGCCCGAATTGTTCATTCTGACGAAGTTCAAGCTTTTCACTCCACGTTAGACCTACAGTTTAACGTGGAATCCGAACGTTAACGTTAAATTTATTCTCACTTATACGAGTAACAAAGTGTATTCGGGAAGATTTATTCCAGGTGTTTAAAATGATTAAAGTTTCGATAATGTTAATGGCGAAAAATATTTTACCTTCAGAAATGCGGAGAGAACGCGCAGTAATGGTCTCAAATTAGTGGGTGAACATTTTAATTGTAATGAAACTAAACATTTTCTTCAGCCGTATAGTTAATTTGTGGAATGGATTACTAGCAAGCGTAGTTCAAAGCAATTTGATCGAATCCTTTAAAAAGAGGCTAACTGCTTATCTTGCCTTAAACCTCCAGTTAGAAGCATTTGTTAGGTCGTAGAAGTAGTGTAGAATTTTCACTCGGATTCCCTCCGCTTTACTTTAAAAATTCATTTTATCTTTAAATTTCTTTCCTTCCTTTCGACCTCTTTTCTTTGATTTGCTTTTAAACTTTCACTCGTCTTTAAATTTGCTTACCTCTTTTAACCTTCCTTCTTAAACAGACAGCCTCGTACGGACCAACCGGTCTGTTGCTGTCTGGTGCCCTTTGTATTCCCTTTGTATTTGTATCTAATTTGTGTACCTGTGTATTGAAGGAGTTTATGTTTAAATATACTCCCAATAATTCAACTATTTATAACTGTTTCTTGGATATAAGCAAAGCGTATGATTGAGTGAACGACAATATTTTATTTAAAAACTTAAGGTTAGGTGAGATCCTATGAAAATAATGATTTATTGAGATTTTAGTATATCTACCAGTCATTTACGTTTAGTTTGGGTAATGGTGTTGGGGTGCCTTGGTTTTCCCTGCGAGAAAAAACTCAAAGTTCTATCAGACAGTTGATGTTAGTATCAAGCTGAGGTGAATCTTTAGAGGCAGTACAAGAAATTAAATATTTTGCTTAAATTAGCATCAGTTCTCTGTTTAATGTTTTAGATATTAGAAAATGTCTAACATCATAATCTTGAATCGTTGTGTATATCCATATTGTGTGTGTGTGTGTGTGTGTGTGTAAATTTGCAGGATTTGTTGGAGTAGGAAATTGTTTTCCATCCTAATCATACCCTCGGACTTGTCTACGTATGGTTGTCTGAACTACTGTATGGATATTAAAAGGTTTTGGTTCTCATATTTTCAACATGTTTTTGCACCCTCGTTTAAATTGATGATGTAGAGAGTTACCATATATATATATATATATATATATATATATCAGGAGAAGATTGCTGCGTGGGAACGTTGTTCCTTGCATGAACATACAAACGTTGATTCATCTTTATGGTGTTGTAACGCAAATGTTTAGCTTCGTAAATGTTTGTTAACTACAGTGTACACGGAGGATGCTCTGGTGGTACAATACAGTCTAATGCATAGAATTAAGAATCATCCATGGTTTATAACTTAATATTTATTGTTGTCCTTATTACATTATTTATATTTATTTGCCTATACGTATTTATTTATAAATTATTAATTTACTCGTTTGGAGTCGTTCATTATTATTATTATTATTATTATTATTATTAAGCATTTAAACTGATGAATGGCTGAAAGTGGCATGCCAGATTGGTTTCCAGACTATACGTTTCATTTCCTCTTAACTATTCAGTATTTATTGTTGAATATTGTATGTAAACAATCTGGAATTTCCGCTGACGACTCTCTATCAACATGTTTGGCCTCGTCACTCGGTGTTTAGGTTTCCAAGAAATGGTTTATTTTCTCTTAACCTTCGAAAGGTTGTTTTGAATAATGTATGTAAATCCTGTAGAATTTCCGCTGGTGGGTCTCTGGGAACTGGAATGGCTGACTGGCTGGGTCTCTGTGAATATGAATGACTGGAGGTGGCAATTCCTGTTGGCCTTTAGGCTGTGCCTTTTCAAGACTTTCAGCCCTTTTAGCGTTTTCAAACGAGTTACTTACTGATTGTCCAGCTGGGACTGTTTGCTTAGTGAACGTTGACAGAGTACAGATGTATGTTAAACTTAAGTGTCGAATTTTTATATATTCAAAGTATATAAAGCGTTCAAATTTGGTGAATAATAATTTATTTTGAAAGTCTTAGTATTAATCTAAGTGTTCAGTGTATAATGCGTGTTTGTGAATAACTTGTTTTGAAAGTTTTAATATTAAACAATGCGTTCGATGTTAAACATAAAACGTTCGTGGGCTTTCAAACGTGAGTATTATTATTTTTTCTTATTATTAGTCTTAGTATTATGCCTACGTCAGTGTTGCCATCGGTCTCTATACTCCCTATATAAACATATACATATAAACATATATACCGGTGACCCTATACCTTATATCCTTTGAAAAATTTTACCATTGAGATGGTGGGCCCCTATAGCTCACATTATTATTAGGAGTATTATTATTACTAATTTTATTAGTAGTGGTATTACACGTCTAAGTCTGTTACCGGTGACCCCTAAACCTTATATTTATATTAACATTGCATCATCGTGCTTCAGCAATTGGCCTCTATACCTTATATCCTTTAAAAAATTTATTTTTTCTTATAAAATGGTGGTCGCTAAAGTTCATAGTGTGACGTCACACATTTTTATTCATTTTTTTAAATTTTTTATTCATTTTTTATTTTTATTTTTCTTATCTTTTTCTAATCAAAACCCATTAACGGATTAAGATCAGGCATTAAAAAGGCCACTCAGTATAAATGCACCTATACTACTGTCCGAGCATGCTGCCAAGTGTGCTTTTAGTTTCCTTATAGCTTATATAATATCATATGTTGTAAAGTCGAAGTCCGTTATAATTTTCCCTTGTAACTCTTCAAAGAACACATTTTTTTCGCGTATTAGTTTATCTATTTTGGGGGATACTGAAAGATGATTCATACTGAGCTCTTAATATTTCAGATATTTCCTTCAGATCATCAGTTAAAACATTGTTTTCGGTCTTTAAAGGCCCGATAATCGCGTGATTTTTCGTTTTCCTTTTTTGCAAAATTGTAGAAGTATTTTGAGTTAACTTTTATTGCTTCTATGACGTCATCTTTCTCTGTATGGTTTTCAGTTAGACTCTGTATGACGCAATTTACACTCTCCAGTTTATAATTTAATATTTTTATGGTGATTTTGCAGTATCTTAATTTAACGGTCACTCTTTTTTCTTGCAGAACATTGACCTCTTTTGTCTTTCAAACCTGCTTCTCTTTCCTCTTTGTTGTTTTTTTTTGGACATTCCTTTCCACAAATTCTGGCGTCTTCGCTTCTAGGGTTATTAGCATATCTTCCGTTGTCTTGTATTTACAGTAAATGTGGTTTACAATCTACTGCTTCCATGCTGAATGCAATGCCTTCCTCAATTTATAGCCTTGGACTGAAAATTAAAAATTTCTATAGCGAGTGTCCTTTCCGTTCATGTTGTTTTTATAATGGTTGTTAATTCAACAGTGTGGTGATCTGATATTATAGTTGGGAATATTTCTACGTTATCATTTAAGTTGCTGTTGTTTTTGAATACCAAATCTAGGCAACTGTTATTTCTTGTAATTTCTGTTATTTCTTGCGTGAACATAAATTCATAAGCTAGATCGAGCAGTATTTTTGCCTGCTCCTGGTCTTTCCGTGTTCTTCCCATGTCTTGGTTTATACATATATTTCTTCCGATCCTTTTATATTTCATGAATGGGACATTAAAATCACGCCAGAAAATAATATTTGGGGTTGGGAAGTATAGAGATTCATCCACTTTCTGACCTCTGCAATGGTATCTGAGAATTTTGTAGTTGAAGTGTTCGGAAGTCTATATATTACAATTAGTACCAGGTTTAATTTTTAAACTTTTGCTGCTATCAAGTCGCCTTAATTGTTTGAAGTACTTATAGTCATTTCAGCCATATGTTTTTCGTGTGTATAAATAGCACATCCTCCTTTTCGTCTTTATGTTCTGTCGGCTCGAAGTAAGTTATAGTTGTCAATTTGTATCTCTTTTTTTTTTGTCGATACGAAACTCGCAGTTCGTCTGGCATTCCTTCAGATGAGTTTCCGTGAGGCACATAAAGTCTGCTTTTGTTTCTTGCATGAGTCCTTTCAGGTATGTGACTTTGTCCAGGGAATGGGTTGGTTTCAAGCCCTATATGTTGACTAGGACTATTTTTATATTTTAGTTTTCAATTTCTTCTTTATGTAGTTCAGATTCGTTATCCCTTGGTGTCGCCCTGTGATCCTCTGAGAATTTTGCCTTCTTTATCCGTTTTGATACATGTCCCAATATCGTACGTAGTTTCTTTCTGCATTTATCCTGTACGGCTCTCGGATCCCCGTACTTGTTAACTGTCTTTGTATTTGTTGAGTGGTATTTAGTAGATGAATTGTGTTGGCTACATCAAAAAAATTGGTAAAGCTGTTTGTTGATGGTTTTGGCTGCTCAACTGTCATGTTCCTTTGAGGGTGGTGGTGGTAACGGGAGTTTTGCCCGTACTTGCATCTCTCGTATCTTGCATAAGTTTTGCAGATACTAACGTGGTGAACTTGCATTTTTTTTCAACTTTACAATATCCATTTCTGTAATGGAAGTTACATAATGTGGAATGTGCATAGATGCATTGCCCAATGCCTATCTCTGTATCTGCAATGCCCTTTTCCATAATATTTGCATACAATATTCTCTACGTTTTTAGTTTTTACAGGCTTTTTGTCATTGTCTTCAATTAGTAATTTCACCACGTCATAGATTGTACTTGTTTCTTTTCTTTCTTCTACAATAGTGTCTTACTTTTGTTATCTTTTCATTTGTTTCTCTCTCATCCACACCGTTTTTCTTCAGGACATTCTGGTCATCTTTCCCTCTCATTATTCTCTCTTTCTCTATCACATTTGTATTCATATTCTCCATTTCTTTGGATACCGCAAACGAGTTTACAATCTCCGTACATGCGTCACACAGAAATCTGATGCCCGTAATTTGATTCGTGTTCGATATAAGGGATATTTTCTTATCGCCCCAATTCATACAATTAAAGTCATGCAATTTTTGACAAAAATCACACCTGATGCTTCGTTTTCAGTTGTTGCTAGATTACATAAATTGCAAGTTAGGTGAGAATGTGGACATGTGGCCATGTTATCAATTACCGTAATCGCTCAACACACACACACACACACTATTTTTTTCCTTTCTTTTCGTTTGTGTGGGTCACTCACAAGGGTTTGGTTTTATGACCTTATTCCTGCCTTCGAAACTTTTCTTAGGTGATTACTACCGTATTTCGATTGAATATATATTTTAATTTGTGATAATTTGTGCAAACTATATTGCACTTTCTTACATTCAGTAAATTTCACTTTGTAATTTATAATTTACATAATATATATATATATATTATGCAGAAGGAGGAGCCAAGAGCGAATGCCTGCAAAAATCCCTATCCCCATCGAGAAACAAGAGAGCTAAAATCAAGGTCAAGACTTCTCGAGATGCCTGGACACTCTGTGTTTGAAAGAATGGAGGTCATAAACAGGGGAAAAGATGGACTGAGGAAGGTTGTTCTAGAGTTGATTGTTTGAGGAGATGAAAGATTGAGAATACCGATTAACCTTTGCGTTAGAGAGTTGGACAGAAAAGAGATGAGAATATGTCGAAAGTATGGGACTACAAGCTCTCCTTAAAGGAGGATGTGTACAATTAGAAAGTTCAGAAGAGCAGTGTCCGTAGTAATAGCAATAGTAAAGAGAGAGTGAAGCAACAATGCGGCAAAGAGAGAGGGACTGAATATAGTCAGTAAGAGCTGGGGAACTGATGAGACGAAAAGCCTTTGATTCCACCCGGAGCTGGTACAGCACACCTAACCTCTTAGAAACATTTTAGTAAGAGAGTATATGTAATCTTTCCAGGAAAGATCACGAGAAAAGGAAGCGCCAAGAATGTTAAGAGAAGAGGAAAGATTGAGTTGTGAATTGTTGAAGATAAAGGGATAGTTGTATGGAAGATTGTAACGAATAGCCGGATAAAGGAATTGGGTTCTTGAGGCATTGAAAGCTCCAAAACTTTCTCTCCCCCAATGAGAGATAGTAGAAAGCGTAGAGGTCAGGTGTGCCATAGCCGTCTCACGCGAAGCATGTAGTGAATATTGAGAGGGACGCTTTGTGAAGCGGGTGGAGAAGTGAAGAGTAGAATCATTAGCATAGGAGTGGAAAGGACAGGAAATATGGCTTAAAAAGATCATTAATAAATAATTAATAAATAAAAGGAAAAGAGTGACAGAACAGAACTCTGAGGAACACCACTATTAATAATACCTTCAGGAGAAGAAAAGTGACTATCTATGACAGCAGCTATAGCTCGACCAGAAAGAAAGTCAGAGGTGAAGCCACAGACAGAAGGATTGAAACCGAAGGAGGGCAGTTTGGTAATTAAGGATTTATCGCAGATTCTATCAGAAGCTTTTGATATGTTTGGGAAATAACAAAGATTTCACCGAAATCCCAAAATCAGGATCTACAGATCTACAGAAGCTAAGGCTAACAAAGACCCTAAGATCCACTCTAAGGTTAGCCCGAGAGAAAGGAAAGAGTAGGGGGTGAAGAGAAGAGAAGAGAATAAAGGGTTAAGTAAGGAGGAACACCTATCACTCGTGGGTTAACATTCATTCAGAAAAAGAGAAAAAAGACTCACCATCATCATCCGCCGGCCACTGCCGACAAGTCAGAAAAATAGTCGGAGAGAATAGGAGAGGGGTGAAAGATGAAAAGAAGTAAAATAAGAACGCTTACAAACCATGCAAACACAGTCTTAACTCACTGTCATACCATGCAAACTACAAACATGCAAGAAAAAAGTTACAGACATGCAAAGTAAGGAAAAAAAAAGTAGGTAAAGTTAAACAAAGAGTGGGTTAGTTTACTCAACGAGCTACATCTACGTTCGTGTTAGTCTAATTTTTTTTTTTTTTTTTTTATTGCTGGCACCACACGCTGGCATGTCACAAGCTGGCATTTATCGTCAACAGACTCATCCTCGAGCACCACCACCAGAGCTCCTGTTGCTAACTTTGTTTTTTTTATTTTAAACAACGTTAATATTTTTAAAATGTCTGTCAAGACGGTTCTTAAACACATTAACGCTGGTAGAATGAACGACTGACGCGGGAAGATTATTCCATTTATCAATTACTTTAAACGTAAAGAAGTTTTTAGCGATATTAGTAATGAAACGTCTGCCACGCAACTTAAATCCGTTATTGCGAGTATTACTATTATCGAAAGTGAACAATTTGTCAAAATTTACGTTATCGATGTTATTAACGATTTTGAAAACTTCAATAAGCTCCCCCCTTAATCTCCTAGTTTCGAGTGAATACAGGTCTAACTCTTTAATCCTATCTTCATAAGGCTTGTTGCGCAATGACGGAATCAGTTTCGTGGCACGACGTTGAACCCTTTCTAACCTATCAATATCCTCACGCAAGTACGGGCACCAAAACTGAACTGCATATTCTAAATGAGGCCTGACTAGGGACTTGTAAAGGGGCAATATAATATCCTTCGATTTAAATTCGAAATTGCGCGCTATGAAGCCTAACATCCTATTAGCTTTTGCGCAAGACTCCAGGCACTGGTTCCTAACCTTTAAATCCTTAGATACGCGTACGCCTAAATCTACTTCCTCGTCAACGCTCGCTAACTCCCTATCATCCATCGTGTACGTGTAATTATTGTTGCGAGAACCTATATGCAAAACTTTGCATTTGTCTACGTTAAATTGCATCTACCACTTATCTGTCCACTCCATAATCCTATTTACATCGTCTTGGAGCCTATTTCTATCGTCCTCGTTAACAACCTTACCGCCTATTTTAGTATCGTCCGCGAATTTTGACACGTTACTAGTCAATCCTACATCTATGTCGTTAGTATAAATTACGAATAGCAATGGGCCTAACACTGAACCCTGTGGGACACCGCTACCTACATCTAACCACCCCAATTCACTACCATTAACTACGACCCTCTGTCTCCTAGCACGAAGCCATTCTTCTAACCAGTTAGCTACCTGACCGCGTATACCGTGCGCTTTGACCTTCGCAATTAGTCTCCTATGCGGAACTGTATCGAACGCCTTTTTAAAATCTAAATAAATAACGTCAGCTGCTCTATCCCTATCGTATTCGCGCACTATTTCGTTATAAAATTCTAACAAATTAGTTAAACAAGACCTATGGCGTCGAAACCCATGCTGACTGCTATTAATCAAATCTCTACTTTCTAAGTGATCGATGATACGATCTCTAACTACGGATTCCAAAAGTTTACCGACAAGTGACGTTAAGCTAATGGGCCTATAATTGCTAGCGACTGCGCGGTCGCCTTTTTTAAAAATAGGCGTGACGTTAGCTAATTTGAAGTCTTCAGGAATAATTCCCGTTTCGAGTGACTGATTAAAAATCTTCGTTAAGGGGCCTACGATAACGTCTTTCAAATCTTTCAAATGTCTGGGATAAAAAGCGTCAGGGTCTGGAGCCTTGCTAACTTTTAGCCTATCGATATAATGCGCAATCTCAGCATCGTAAACAGTTATTTCATCCAAAATAGTCTCGCTACTAAATGGAACGATATCGTCCACGTCGGGGACATTATTTACGTCTTCTACGGTAAAAACTGTCGCAAAAAAGTTATTGAAAATACCCGCCACCGCCTGAGCGTCAGAAGCCAAAGCGCCATTAACATCCACTAGAGGGCCTATGTTATCTTTTACCGGCTTACGATTATTAACGTATTCAAAAAACGTTTTTGGATTATGTTTACTATCCGCAGCTATAAGTATCTCTAAATTACGTTTGGCATTCCTAACTGATCTGTTAACCTGATGTCTAAGCTCGATATATCTATTAAAGTTAGCTGCCGTGCCATTGCGCTTATTAAGTCTATACGCTCTATTACGCTCGTTTATGAACTCGCCTATTTCCCTAGTCCACCACTTCGGCCTACCATGATTTCTAGCGCGCTTGGGCCTACGAGGAATAAACTCCCTTTCAATATTCCTAAAACTTTCTTTAAACGCCACCCATCGCAAATTTGTGTCATTACCCATAAATAAGTTATCCCAGTCCACTACTCTCATCCTATCCGCAAAACTATCAAAATTAGTCCTACGAAAATCAGGGACTTCTATTACGTTACTATCCTGGGTGTTTTCTGTCAATAACTTAAACCTAAGGATTTGATGATCACTACATCCTAAACTCTCGCCTACTTCTAAACCTTCGACTATATTCTCGCCGTTCGTCATCACCAAATCTAAAATATTGTCACCGCGCGTTGGTTCGGTAACTATCTGTCGTAAAAAGTTATCTTCCATAAACTCAACCAATCTAAAACCCTTCTCATTACCAGTAAAAGTCTCATAATTAACATTAGGGCAGTTAAAGTCTCCGACAATTATACTATTCCGATTGTCAATAAAATTACCAAGAAGTGAGTAAAATCTAGTATCTGTATAGAGGGGTTGAACGGGAGGTCTATAAACAACAACAAAATTAAAACTAATACTACGCGCAATTAAAACTAGTCAGAGAAACTAGTCAGAGAAATATGCAAGAAGATCGCCAGTAGAGCGATCCTTGTGGAACCCCATAGTGACGACCTGAAATAAGATTGTGAGAAGGGAGGTGTTTAAGAATCTTCCTATTAAGGATAGATTCAAAAACTTGAGAAAGGCAAGAAAGCAAGGTAACTGGACAATAGTTGGAGGGTTGAAAACGGTTACCCTTCTTTGGGATAAGATGAATGAGAGCGAATTTCCAGCAGGAAGGAAAAGTACCAGATGAAAGGGAAAGGCGAAAGAGTTTGCCTAGGCAGGGTGTCAGTACAGAAGCACAATTCTTGCACCATCAGGACCATACACCTTCCTAGAGATGAGCCCAGAGAGGGCAAAATAAACATCTTTAAAAACGATTCTAATTTCAAACATAATTAAGTCAGAGGGAGGAGATGGAGGAACAGGACTGGAATCATCAGGGTTGAGTTGGAATAAAAAACTTGAGCAAAGAATTAGGGGAAGAGACAGCAACTGAGCCGTCAGAATGGAAAAGCTTCCTGTCTATTGCGGACAGCATTTGAACGAGGAAAATTAAACCAAAGATTTTTTTTTTTGGCATTAACTGTAGGAAAAGAATATGGAATTTACGCCTCCATGCCAGAGCCATAGCAAGCCTTGATGGCGCCCCCCCCCCGCAAATAATCATTGATGAATTTAATTTTAATTGATATAAATAATGTGGCATGCATAAGGATTATTTTGACAATGCTAATTACACTGGCCAACAAAATGAAACTTTTTTTTCTCATCACAAACATGATCACACTTTTCTTAATGCATTTTTCGCGCTGATTCCGAATCTGGTTTTATTTGTTTTCTAGCACGTATAGTTATATAGATACACTGGTTTTGATATTTTTAAGTTTTTGATATTGCTATAAGAAAATTTATGGATGTATAGATCACACTTAGGAATGCTAAACAACAAATACATCATATACCTTATTCAATGTACTTATAAATAAAGAATATATACAATTTTATTAAAAGCGCTGTGAGTGTGATTTCCTTTTGTAAATTTGGCCTGGATTGTCACGATACAGCATCCAACAATGGTCCGCCATCATGTTTTCATTCCAATATCCTTGGTAGCGCTTCTCCATCATCTGAATATCTTGATGGAAGCGCTCTCCTTGCTCGTCACTCACTGCACCAAGGTTTTTAGGAAAGAAATCTAAGTGGGAATGCAGGAAGTGAATTTTTAACGATATTCGACACTCCATTTCTTTGAAGGCATCAAGGAGGTTCTTGACTCCATCCTTATACGCAGGTGACTTGTTGCTTCCAAGAAAGTTTTCACATATCCATTTGAACGCCAGCCAAGCCTTCAATTCCAGCGGATTTAGGACTTTTTCAAATTCAGTGTCATTCAAAACCTCCCTTATTTGTGGCCCAACAAAAATTCCTTCCTTCAATTTTGCTGCAGTAACCTTCGGAAATTTCCTTGAAAGGTATTGGAACCCTTCAGAATTGACTTTACCCATTGCTTTAACAAAATTCTTCATTAAACCAAGTTTAATGTGAAGAGGTGGCAGATAGATCTTTTGGGGATCCACTAAAGGGACAGACTGGACATTGCTTATCCCTGGGACATATGTATACCTAAGTGGCCAGTCACTTTTGGTGTAATGTTCTATAGTGGCGCGACTGTCCCACAGGCAAAGGAAACAACAAAATTTTATGAATCCTGACTGCATACCCATAAGCATTCCTATAACTTTTAGATCTCCACAAACATTCCATTGATGACTGTCGTATTTGATTGCCTTAAGTAGTATATCTATATTGTCATATGTCTCTTTTAGATGGACGGAATGGGCAATGGGGATGGATGGCATTATATTACCATTATGCAAAAGAACTGCTTTCAGGCTTCTCTGCGACGAATCAATAAAGAGGCGCCACTGATGCCACATACGTCTGAGATATGGCTGTAAATAGTCCATTGATGGCATGGCAATAACAGAGAGGACCGTCCACTGAAAAGAATGCTGTTAATTCAAAATTCCGCTTTCGGTAGTAACTAATACGAACATTGTTCTCAAGTAAATTGTTCTCCTTTAGTCTTGAGGCGAGAAGCTCTGATTTCTCTTTAGACAGCGATAAGTCTCTAACAAGATCATTCAACTGTCCTTGGGTTAACTTTTTAGGCTCTAAATGTCTACCTTCAAAAGTGTACTCTGGTTCTGTAGATGGTCCGGAAACGCCAGTTGCACCTTCATCACTTTCCATGTCATCTATGATAGAATCTAGCCTATCACTTGGGGGAATTGGAATGGGCAATGTTTCATCATGTTTTACTGGTCTACGTGCTGAATCCAAGTTTGGATATACAATCTGGTGTTTGTTCTTGGCAGAAAACCCCATTAAGTTCACACTACAAAAATAACAGTCTTCATGATGATCTCTCGGCTCCCTCCATATCATGGGTATGGCAAATGGCATTGAAGCTTTCTTTTTGTTAAGCCAATCACGTAATCCATTTGAACAGCCAGAACAGATTTGATGTGGCGCCCATGGTTTATCTTGGTCACCTAGATGGCAACCAAAGTATAGCTTGTATATTTTCTTAATGTCGGTTGTAATACTTCGTCGCTGTGTTTTAGTTGTCAACTGGCCGCATACGAAACAGAACTTGTCGGGGTCATTCTTACATTGTCGAGGCATGTTGACTGACCTGAGCAAACTATAAATTCAAAAAAAATGTACACCAACTTGACACAACAAGTTCTTGGACTGGACTGATCTTTTGACACACAAAGCACGGCGTTGTTGCCTGAATCACAATGCTGCTAGACGTAAAAGCTCACACCTGAAATACATAAGATGTATAATTAAGATAATTGAAATAAATAAGATGAATAAACTAAAAAAACACAATAAAATAAACACAATCAAATGTTGAAATATTAGTATTTTGCCTATTTAAAATGGTTAAATCTGTGTAATTATATATATGCCTTCATCTTCAAAACTATACGTGCTAGAAAAACTCTGAATGCAGTTTTGGAATCAGCGTGAAAAATGCTATCCAGCCACCACAAATTTTACTCTGATGAAAAATCTTTGTTGACCAGTGTTATCTATTATTTTAGGGTTATGTCTCAATGTTTGAACAAATTAATTTCAGGCATATCGTTGTTGTGTTTAGAATTATTTTTTAATTAATTATTGAACTCAAATTGAACTAGAGAGAAATTACTAATGCACACTATGCACATAACGAATCTAAATTAAAGATTATGAAGTGGCCTATACAATACACCAGAAGCACAATAAGTTTTTCGACTATTCTTCGTTTTATTTAAGAAATAAAAATAAGAAGTAAAAAATTTCAAATGCAATTTTGGCGCCCCCCTCTCTTTGGCGCCCAGGGCGGCTGCACCTTCTGCCACCCCCTAGCTACACCCCTGCTCCATGCCCATGAGAATCACCTCAGTGATGCGCTTAATGCACTCGGAGTGGTCCCGTCTGCGGAATCAATAATCATTCCATGGGAAATCAAAGTAGTACTGTCTAAGGGCCTCCCAATCGTCTTCGCCAAAGTGCCAAAGCCTTCTCATGGGAGGATCCAAAGGCCAAACTGGAGCTACAGGTCAAGAAACACCCACACACACACACACACCACACACACACACACACCACACACACACACACACATATATATATATATATATATATATACATTTTCAACTGCAAAGAACACGCAATATAATTAACGTAAAGAACGACGGTTGTATAGAAGATATTCCGCGCAAGATGAGGAGGGAGATATATGGAACAAGTGTAGTTTACGTCCCCCTGTGGTGCCTAGTGTAGTTTACATTCCCCTACATTATCCTAGTGTAGTTTGCGTTCCCCAACTTTGTCCGCGTATAACGAAAATATTACGAGTTAACCTAACCAATCGTCAATTTATATATATATATATATATATATATATATATATAAGTTGACGATTGGTTAGGTTAAGTCGTAATATTTTCGTTAGTTTTAACATTTTATTTGATGGATTCATTTGAAAAATGTCTCCTAAAGATCCTAGTGTGGTTTACGTTCACCAACTTTGACCTAGTGTAGTTTAGTTTGTGTCCCCTTTTGCGTCAGGGGGACGTAAACTACACTTACTGCATTATATATATATATATATATATATATATATATATAATTTAGGGTGATGCAAAATAACTTATCATTTCAAAAACTTGAAGACACCCTCTAATTTTATTTAATTTAGTGTAAAAACTGAACATGCAAAATTTCAGCATAATTGAAGACATTTTAGAGGTTGCTACCATCCATTGAACATTTTGTATATTGTTATTTTTCAGTTTGTATTTATTGTACATTTATTTATTTTGCAGATTTCATCAAAAATGGTAGTCAGCAACATATAGCAGTCATAACAGACTCTGAACCTCTTTCCGTAAACCTTCTCATCCCTTTCATTGCTATAGACGCCGTGGCCGAACATTCTAGAATCATTTCTTTGCTGTGACGTCACTGTGGCGGCCGCGTCAGTGTAAGTGCGGCGTCACTGACTCAGTATCTTTGCTGCCTTCGCTGAGAGTGGTTGTATAGCAGTTGCTGAGTTGCACTCATGGAGCGGCATACGCGTCACAAAACAGTTGTTTGGCTCATAGGACATCCTATAGAGTCCTTCAAAGAAACCCAGCTTCCATCTAAAAGGGAAACATTAGCATTGTTTATGAACTACAAAATCAATAAAAAGCAACAGGTGAAAACAGCGGCTTTGTTGACTGCTAGAGATGTTATGGATGTGTGGGAAAAGGCACGCATCCCAACAGTGTTGAAATGTCATGTCGTGGAGAGAGTAAAGAAACTTTTCAACGAGTGGGAGAAACTAAAGAAGAACAGAAATAATAAGAAGAAGCAATCACCTGCACTACTTCAAAAACAAGAGAGCTGGCAAAATGACTTGCAAGATCTGTTTGACATTGCACATGCAAGTGCTCTTGACATGATAAAGATAGATGAAGATCGTGAGTTTTTGATGCTGCAACGACAAAAAGGAAGAAAAGGCAAAATGTCTGGAGTGGATAAAGTTTTTTCACAAATAGAAGAGATTGCTAGAGAAAAGGAAACATTGCTTGAAAAGAAAAGAAAGAGGGAAACAGCCGTTTTCGAAGCAGCAGTGCTCTCAAGTTCAAGTCCTTCAAGTTTGAATGAAGATAGTTCAAAATCAGAAGAAGAATTTGTTGCTGACCCTCAGCAGCCATCAACTTCGAGACAAAGTAGATCAAAGTCTAAGAGTGCAAAGCTTATGGATTCTTCAATGCTTGTATCTCTTGATGCTGCAAAAGTAAGTGATAGAGCTGCTTCGGAAATCTTGATCCCAACAATCAATGCTCTTGGGCAAAACCCTGAAGAATACAGTGTTAGCTATTCATCGATACGGAGAGCAAGACAAAGGAACCGCAAGACAATGGCAGAAAATTTGAAGCAGGATTTCGAAACAAATTGCCCTCTCCAAATACATTGGGACGGCAAACTACTGGAAGATATTACTGGTCATGAAAATGTTGATCGACTGCCAGTTCTAATTTCCGGCCAAGGAGTTGATCAGCTTCTTGGTATTCCCAAACTTGCCAGAGGAACTGGTCAAAACATTGCAGATGCTGTCCATCAGTTAGTATTGGAGTGGAATATATCTGACCAAGTGAAGGGCATGTGTTTTGACACCACTGCCTCCAACACAGGTTCTAAGAGTGGTGCTTGTATGTTACTAGAGCAAAGATTGGATAAAGATATGCTGTGGCTGGCTTGCCGACATCATATTTTCGAAATAGTGTTAGAAGCTGCAGTTTCTGTCTCCTTGCCATCTTCTAGTGGCCCTGACATACAACTGTTTAAGAGATTCAAAGCAAAGTGGGTGGAAATTGACAAGAACAATTACCAAACAGCAACAGATGACCCTAACATTGCAGAGAAAATCTCAGATGCTGAAGAACTCATTCAATTTGCTCAAGCTCAGCTTGATGAACAGCAGCCTCGTGATGACTACAAGGAATTGCTCGAGCTAACGCTCATTTTCATCGGTAGTGCCCCCAAGTCAGGAATCAGCTTTAAAGCACCCGGAGCTTATCACAGAGCACGATGGATGGGCAAGCTAATTTACTGCATTAAAATTTGGATGTTTAAATCTCAGTTTAAACTAACTGAGAGAGAGGAAAAAGGACTGAGAGATGTTTGCTGCTTTTCAGCTGCGATATACATCAGATCGTGGTACCTGGCACCCATACCCTCATGCGCCCCCCGTTCAGATTTGCATTTTGTGCAAAGTCTGCAGCTCTACAAGCAAAAGGATGACAAAATTGCAAGTGCTGCACTCAATAAGTTTTTGAGACATTTGTGGTACCTCTCTGAGGAGCTTGTGGCGCTTGCATTTTTTGATTCAGCTGTTTCGCATGGGACAAAAAACAAAATGAAGCATGCTCTGCAGAAACCAGTTGACTCAAAACCGAGCAAACGAGCATCAATAAATCCTGAATCAGCTGGGCAGAAACAACTGCAGGATTTCGTTACTACGAACACAAAAAGATTCTTTGAAATCCTAGAGGTGCCTTGCACTTTTCTTGGAAAAGATGCTGAAGAATGGAATGATGATGAAAGTTATGCGAATGCAAGAGATATCGCATATGGACTCAAAGTGGTAAACGACATTGCGGAAAGAGGTGTACGACTGATGGAGGAATACAACAAACTGATAACCAATGATGAAGAGCAGAAACAATACCTTCTTCAAATTGTTAAAAGTTACAGGTCGTCACTCTCAAACAAAAACAAGAAAACATTACTCTTGCTTCACAAAAAACGAAAATAAACATACATAAGTGGTTATGATATGCCTACTGGGGAAACTTCCACATAAAAAAAAGTTAATGCGCTATACGCTGTACCTCAGAGGGTGGTGCGGAAATCAGCGTGCCTATTATTTACTATTTTATGAGCTCACTACGTACTATAGTCTAGAATGTCATCGTTTTTTTTCAAACTAGGTTAACTAGGTACATATCAAACCGGCTCTGGCGAAAATATCAACAAAACAATATTTTTGAGCACAAACTGATATACATTTATTTTTAAAGCTTGGTAGCAACCTCTAATTTTCTCTTTTTCAACCCCAAATTTCGCATACAATGCTTTCTTAGGAATATGAATAAAATAGGAGGGTGTCTCCCTGAAAATTGAAAAAACAAAAATTTGACCCCTTTTTTGCATCACTATTATATATATATATATACATTTTAACTGCAAACACGCAGTATAATTAACGTAAAGAACGACGCTTGTATAGGAGAATATTCCGCTTAAGATGAGGAGGGAGAACGAAACAAATGAAAAAATGAGGTAACCACCCGGGAATCGAACCCGGGATCTTCCGATTGCCGGTCAGATATGATAACCATTACACCATGGGTCTCACGTTAATTATACTGCGTGTTTGCAGTTAAAATGTATATAATGTACGGCATGCGGGAGGTGCCCCCTTGGGGCATTGGTTTCTGCGCGTATGTAGGAGAATTACGGCATTTGATTTAGTGAGGCCCATGGTGTAATGGTTATCATATCTGACCGGCAATCGGAAGATCCCGGGTTCGATTCCCGGGTGGTTACCTCATTTTTTCATTTGTTTCGTTCTCCCTCCTCATCTTGCGCGGAATATTCTCCTATACAAGCGTCGTTCTTTACGTTATATATATATATATATATATATATATATATAAGAGAGAGAGAGAGAGAGAGAGAGAGAGAGAGAGAGTCTCAGAAGTCGCGCACCAAAGGCTTTATTCAGATTTACGAGGTTTAGGAGTCGAAATGGTTTATAAGTGATGTTTAATTACAATATATGTTCGATAATGTTCGAATAATAAAATTAATAGTATGTACAATTAATCAAAAAACTATCTTAAAATAATTGAATTGAATGAAACTACATTAGCCAATGGTGCGCGACTTCTGAAACACCATTGGCCTATGTAGCTTCATTCAATTTAATTATTTTAAGATAGCTTTTTGATTAACTGTACATACTATTAATTTTATTATTCGAACATTATCGAACATATATTGTAATTAAACATTACTTATAAACCATTTCGACTCGTAAACCTCGTAAATCTCAATAAAGCCTATGGTGCGGGACTTCTGAGACACCCTCTATATATATATATATGTGTGTGTGTGTGTGTGTGTGTGTGTGTGTGTGTGTATATATATATATCATCAACGTTCAAAACATGTCAACAAGTTAAGTTGAAGTTATAGGAAAGACCACTGTTTTGCACAAATCATCGCTCCACCCATACCCATATACCCGTTTAGGGTACGAGCATCTCACAGTATTATTCCCCAGCACATATATATATATAGGGACAGATGTGTACGTGTATCATTTGAGACTGTAGCGCAGGCATCGACAATGCACCGACAAATTTTCTGCGAGAAAGCCGGTTTACTGACGAAAACAATGTTCTTCAGTTCACAGTTCACGCCAAAGCTAAAAATCAAGGCGTATAAGATCTGGAGATCTTAGGTGGGAGGTATTGAACGGGTCCACGGCGCCCTATCCAGCGTCCAAGCAATCTGCTTGCTTCATTTTCTTATTTCGGAACACGTTTCAGCAATACAGGTTTAGTTTTACTTTCTATTATAGATAATATTTCTTTTGGAGTTCTCTCGTGAAATACCAATTCCCAATTTACCATTTATTTCTTTAAATCTTCGTTTACACTTTCCCAATTTACATTCTTTGAATTCATATTTAAACCCTCAAATATTTCTATTGGCTCTCTGGGATGCGTTTTTGGCCCCCTGGTTGCTGACGTTAGCTACACATCGATTAGGTTATAGTGAGAGAAATACATATACACGTGTGTGTGTGTGTGTTTAGCTTCATCTTAGAAACAGCTCAAAAGCTGCACTTGAAAGGAAACTTTCTGTTTCTCAGATGATCTAGTGCAATGGTTCCCAAACTTTTCTTTCTCAAAGTACCCCAAATGCGGCACCCCGGACGATTTTCGTCTCCCACAGTTACCCACTTTCCCTTCCCTAACAACAGGTAACTTTAAATTTTAAAATTTTAGCATATCTTCACTAACTTCTAAATTTTCAGTTACTTGTTTTTGTCATTTTCCTAAAATTTCGTGGCACCCTGTAAAGAAATCCCCTTTGACAACTCGGAAACGGAGGGAACATTGTTCTAATGGGAAAACATGCTCGGAACAAGGCCCACGTTTGGTAGGGACGAATTCTCCTCTGTTATTTCTCTTTGTATAACTTTATATATATATATATATATATATATATATATATATATATATACATACAGGGGGTTGACAAAAGTAAATAAACATCACGATGATTGTCTTCAAAAACATATGGCAAAGCTCATCAGTGGAATAAGGGAACATGTGTCAGCTTTACATAATGGAAAGGGGAAAAAGCAACACCATTCTAAATATATTCATTAAATATATTATTACTTATTCACTTTTATTATCAATTAAAACTATGTAAAAACCGAAGCTCTCTCTCTCTCTCTCTCTCTCTCTCTCTCTCTCTCTCTCTCTCTCTCTGTATATATATATATATATATATATATATATTGTATATATACCGAGTGATTACAAATGATTTTCCCGATTCTAAACATTTATTATGAAAGAATTATCAAAGCTAGAGCGAAAAGCAAGATATACAAATGAAGAAGAACTCAAGAAGTTTTATTTACGAGCTATTAAAGTTCAATATGAGCTCCTTTTGTGGCTTTACAGACATCAAAGCGGTATTCTGTTTCCTTACATACGTTTTATAGCATATCATATTGAACTCTTCTAACAGCCTCGCGTATCCTTTCCTTTAAATGTTCCAAAGTTGTTGCCATTGGTAGAACAAAAACTTGTTTTCTGACATAGCCCCAGAGGAAGAATTCAAGGGGGGGGGGGAGGTTAGATCGAGCGAACGAGCCGCCCAAGGAATGGGCCTCCCCTCACGCCCGATATAACGATCAGGCAATTGTTCATTCAGGAATGTTGTAGGCTCATTGTGGAAATGGGGTAGCGCACCATCCTGCTGAAACTACATATCAGCTATGTCCTCTGGCAGCTGAGGCATCAGCCACAGCTGTAGCATATCGCGATAAATGACACCGCTAATTGTTTGTTCAGCAAAGAAGAATGTGCCGTACACTTTCTCAGCAATAAGAGTACAAAATACGTTAACTTTAGAGCTATTTCTGACGTGTTTGATATTACAAATAAAAATTTCCTGAAATATTCTTTAGTTGTATATCTTGCTTTTCACTGTAGCTTTGTTAGTTTTATCATAATGAATGTTTAAAATCGGGAAGATCATTTGTAATCACCCGGTTTATATATATATATATATATATATATATATATACCTCGTACGCCTCGCAGTAGTTCCGTGCGTTGGTCTCTTTTCACATGAAGGTCAAGCTGGTGCCCCCGCCTCTAGGCCTGGTTTGATGGAGAAGCGAGTTGCTCTCTTGCGCTCTCCACCTCACATAGCCAGGTACACCCGGTTCACCTGGTAACGTCCTGAGCAAAGCATCTATTTTCTTTTGAAGACTTTAACTTTGACCCTTGTCATATTCTTGAGGTCCTTTGGAAGCTGGTTAAAATGTCTTGGTCCCCTGACAACCAAGCTGTTTTCTTTCATTATTGGGGAGGCACCTTGTCGGGCCTTTAGTTTGGGAACACTACACATTCTGCCTTTCCTATTTTCCATTGTTGTTTGGATGGTAATTGAGTTTAGTTTGAAGTTTAGTACCTGTTTTTCTATCATTTTCCATGCATATATTGTGGTGTACCTCTCTCTTCTTCTTTCCAGAGAGTAAAGATTTAGTTTATGTAGTCTTCCCCAGTAGTTGAGTTCTTTGGAGCCATCAATCTTGGCTGTGAAATGTCTCTGAATTTCTTCTAGTTTATGAATTTCTTCCTTTTTTATATGGGGACGTCAAGACTGAGCAGTATTCAAATTTTGGTATAATCAGTATTTTCAACAGGGGATTAATTACTGTCTTGGCCCTTCTTTTGAACGTTCTTAGTACATGACCCGCGACTCTTTTTGCTTGTTTATCGCTATCTGATTTTGTGTCTCGAGTTTGGCATCATCGGTCATTATAACCCCCACATCTATCGCTTTCGTGCGTCTCTGAATTTCCTGTCTGTCTTGGGCATAATATATATATATATATATATATATATATATATATAAGTAAAAGTAGCGAAGTAGTCAAACTGTCCAACGAACGAAATTAAAAGATAATAACTAAAAACGTAGAAAATAAACAGCCAAAGAAAAATAATGATAATACCAAAATTGAGAGCTTTGAAAATAATAAGAAAACAAGACGTAGAAGCGTAGAAAATATCGTACGTAAATACTACGCGAAAGGGAACTGCAGATATCGGGATGGGCAATGCATATTTGCACATCCTATATTATGCAACACGCATTACACAATTGGATACTGTAAATTTGATAAGAAATGCAAGTTCCACCATCTTACAGTCTGCAACACCTATGCAAGATATGGGAGTTGCAAATACGGAAAAAATGCGGTTACCATCACCCTCAAAAGAAGGCAACGGGTGAACAGGAAAAACGAACATCAAAGAAGAGTGCCAAATTTTAGACGTAGCAAACACAATTCAGCTGCTAAATACTATCCAGCAATTACAAAATCAGCTGACAAATATAGGAATCCGAGAGCAGGACAGAAGGCACGCACAAAGACACTTCATGCGTGATCGGGACAATAGGTACCGACAAAGATAAAAAGAGGTAAATTCTCGGAGGACCACAAGGCAACGAAACCGGCACCCCATTGGAAAACGAATCGGAACCACCTGTATGCGAAAACGATAGAGAAAAAATAAAAATAATCCTAGCCAACATTCAGGCCCTTAAATCAAATCATTCCCCGGACAAAGTTTTATACCTGAAAGGACTCATGCAAGAAACCGGAGCAGACTTTGCATGCCTCACGGAAACTCATCTAAAGGACTGCCAGGCGAACTGTAAAAATTGTGAGTCCTGTATTGACAAAAAAAAAATACAAATTAACAACTATAACATCCTCCGAGCCGAGAGAACAGTGAAACGTAAAGGAGGCTGTGCTATTTACACACGCGAAATGCAAATGGCAGAAATGACTATAAGTACCTCAAACAGCTACGTAGAATGTGCAGCAGCAAAAGTTGAAAAATTAAATATGGTACTAATTTTAATGTACAAACCCCCAAACACGCCAACCTCATAATTTTCAGATTCCATTACAGAGGTAAGAAACTGGATAAAATATCTACACTCTCCAACCTCAAATATTTTTCTCTGTGGTGATTTTAATTTCCCATTCATGAAATATAAAAGGATAGGAAAAAATATATGTATACACCAGGACAAGGGGGGCACACGAGGAGACCAGGAGCAAGACAACGGAGGAGATGCTAATGACTTTAGAGGAGAAGATGTTAGAAATTGTGGAAAACATGTCCCAAAAATACAACAAAGAGGAAAGAGAAGCAGGCTCGAGAGACAAAAGAGGGCATTGTTCCGAAAGAGAAAAAGAGTGACTGCAAAACTAAGTAACTGTATAGGTAACATCAGAAAAATATTATATGATAAACTGCAAAGTATCGATGACGTCATACAGGAACTAATTGAGAAGCATACAGAAAAAGAAGAAGACGACGCTATAGAAGCGATAAAGGCTAACTCAAAGTACTTCTATAATTTTACAAAAAGGAAGTCGAAAAACCATGCGACTATCGGACCTTTAAAAAACAAGAACAGTGCTTTATCTGATGATCTAACAGAAGTATTTGAAATATTAACAGCTCAGTACGAATCATCTTTCAGTATCCCAAAAACTGACAAATTCATATGCGATAGAAACGCGTTTTTTGAAGAAAAACTATAAGGGGAAAATATAACGGACTTCGACTTTACAGCGGATGATATTACACAAGCCATAGGGAAACTAAAAACACACTCAGCGGCAGGACCGGATAAATGGAGTGCCACACTGATCAAAAACTGCAAGAATGCAATCGCTGAGCCCCTATATTGGATATGGAGACGACTACTAGACACAGGAGAAATACCGGGCATCCTGAAGAGCGCGAATAATAGTCCCAATATATAAAGGATGAGATCGATCCGAGGCCAAAAACTATAGGTCAGTGTCACTTACATCTCATCTCACTAAAATATTTGAAAGAATAGTTAGACAGAAAATCTATGGCTTTTTGGAAACTCAGAAAAAATTCAATGATAACCAACATGGGTTTTGGTCAGGCAGATCATGCCTATCACAACCAATGGAACACTACAACAACATTATTGATGCACTTGAAAGCAATGAAAACTATGATGTACTATACACAGACTTTGCCAAAGCGTTCGACAAGTGGGACCATGGAATCATAATACATAAACTGAAATATATGGGAATAACAGGAAAAGTAGGGAAATGGATATATAATTTCCTTAGTGAGCGGCGGAAAGTCGTTACAGTACAAGGAGTATCTTCATCAGAATCAGAGGTTCTCAGCTTAGTACCACAAGGAACAGTATTAGCTCCACTACTCTTCATAATCATGCTAACTGACAGAAATGAAGACGTTACCAGAGACAGCACAGTAACATCCTTTGCCGATGACACAAAGATCAATAGAAAAATAAGAAACCCAGAAGATATACGATCTCTACAAACCGACATAAACAGAATCTACAAGTGGACGGAAGACAACAATATGAAGTTTAACACTGAGAAATTTCAGCTGTTACGGTAAGGAAAAAGAGAAGACCTAAAATCCATGGAAGATTATACTCCAAATGGACAGGAAATTCAGAGAAATTCTGGAGAAAAAGATTTAGGGGTTGTAACGACTGATGATGCGAAATTTGAAACACAAAGTAAATACAGTAAACACAGCAAAGAGAATAACAGGACAGATATTAAGAACCTTTAAACGAAGGGATAGGAATGCAATGATTCTTCTACTGAAAACACTAATCATTCCCAAATTGGAATACTGCTTGGTCCTAACATCCCCATCTAAAAAAGAAGACATTAGACAGCTGGAAGGGATTCAGAGAAGCTTCACAGCCAAGGTCAAGGGGTGCAAAGAACTAAATTACTGGGAAAAGCTACGCGAACTAGACATATTCACTGGAAAGGAGAAGAGAGAGAGAGACACACACACACACACACACACACACACACCATTATTTACACTTGGAAAATAATGGAGAAACTAGTCCCTAATCTTACTCTGAACCCTATAACTCCCCAAACAACGGTGGAAAGTAGAAAAGGTAGACTGTGTCGTGTTCCCAAATTAAAGGCGAGACAGGGAACATCCTTAATCCTGAAAGAAAATAGGTTTGTTGTGAGAGGATCAAAACTGTTTAATCAGCTGCCCAAATACCTAAGGAACACGAGTGGTGTTGCAGTAGACATCTTCAAAAGAAGATTAGACGCCTGGCTCAGAACAATCCCCGATGAGCCGTGCGTACCTGGCTATGTGAGGTGCAGAGCACAAGAAACCAACTTACTACTTCACCAGGCCAACTCGAGAGGAGGGGCGACAAGCTTGACCTTCGCGAAATGAGGATTCATCGCGCGGAACCTTTGTAAGGTTGTAAGGTAAGGTGTGTATATATATATATATATATATATAGTTTATATGGTCTCATTTAACAACCAGAGCAAATAAGGATTTAACTAATATTATTTGTATTAAATATTGCTCTGACATTTTACTGTAAATGAAATAATAAATAATTAAATTCTCCAATAAAATTAATTGAACTTTCAACGTGTTATTAATTATTAACTGATTTTAATTAAGGAAATTATACGAAGTTCAGAATTCAGGTCTTTAATTGATTTTCAATGCAATGAAACAATGAGTAAGTAAATCCGATATTAATTAGCGTCACCTTCAACATATATTATATATATATATATATATATATATATATATATATATATATATATAGAGAGAGAGAGAGAGAGAGAGAGAAGAGAGAGAGAGAGAGAGAGAGAGAGAGAGAGAGAGAGAGAGAGGGGGGAACCAAAGTTCATTTATCTGCTTTTATTGCATCTTGTCATTACACAGAAAACAATAGTTGATGAAAGCAATCAGAGAGCGATGTTAACTCTTTGCCAACCAATCCAAATGCTAACCAGTCCAATCATGCACTGATTGAACCAACCACATTTATTTTTCCGTTGACAAATGTTTAGTACACTCATCTATGGTTGAGTTATACATGGGGATTGGTCAAGAAATAGTTTATTATTCTGTTATTATTGTAACCAAAATGAGAAATCCGAAAATGAAAATCTCCAAGGAGGTAATTCTCAAATCGATCCCTTTCTCGTCCCACTTGAAGGTTTTCTACTTTTTAAGGTTGATTTTTCGTACAAAATACCTCTCGAGAATGGATTTGCGCCACAAACTTCTTTTTCATATCCTTTCCAAAATCAGGAAGCTCTTTTCCGGATTTGGAGTTCATACTTCGAACATTCCCATTTGCGGACCGCGGATAGGAATGCGAATGACAATGAGTGGGAAGAAATTGTTGTAACCAAGTTTTACCTATGATTATCTCTCATTGTAACTAATTTCGCCGGAAATTTACTGTATTTGTGTTGAGAATTGTAATTGAGGATGTTTCTCAGGGTTGTGGAATGATAAGGAGTAATAAGATATGGATAATAAGACTATGTAGGGTGTTGATCATGTATGAGGATTGGTCCTGTTTAGATTATATCAAAAGTTAGGTAGAACTTCTTGAACTTCATCGTTGGAACATTTTATCAACACTATTAAACTAACTTAATCAAACTTAACCTAACCCGCAATAACTAGTCAATTAAATGTCAGCCTGAAACTCTTGTGTATAGCTGTCGTGAAGAAATAAACCTATATAAATTTTCTCAGTTTCTGCAACATTGAAGCGGAGAACACCTTCAAATGTTTTACACATTCAATCGTACTCTGTCTTACCTGAAAAAAGCTTTTGTTTTCTAATTTACCTATAACCTTTATACTTGTCACTTCACTTCCTGTTGACCTAAACCCAATCCATGCAAATCCTTCTCGTCGCATGACCCGTGACCTCACCTAAGGCGGGAATGACGCAAAGGTCAAACAGCAAACTCGAGGCGACGAGGAGGGCAGGAAGCTCTCCGAGAGTGGCGTAGATATAGGTGTATACTCCTCCTGATCGGGGCATGCGACATCCCAGTTCGGCGCACACGCTGCCTGCGGAAGGGGAAGCGGAAAGAAGTTGGTTAATAGACACGAAATAGGCGGAGGAAGCATTTTTAGAAGGTTTGGGGCGAAGGGAGAAAGGAGGTCGTCTTTTCTGCAAGAGAAATGGGACGTAGATAACGAGAAGGGAATTATATAAAAGCTCCTACAGAAAGATAAAAATGTAAATCAAGTTACAACTTAGGCGAAGTATATATATATATATATATATATATATATATATATATATATATATATATATATATATATAAGAGTATGAAAGTAAATTAGCGATAAGAAATGAAGTTTCTTAAACAAAACTTTTCCTCCCATTCAAACAATTTAAGTGAGGGGAGAGCTGCAAACGTAAACAAAGTTTATAATAAACCGCAAACGATTATAGGGCGATTTCCCCTCGCTTCTGAAGACCCAAATGAACCCCTCAGAATCACTTCGTCCGTAATGGACACAAGTCTTCCTGCCATCAAAAACGACTTTTTAATGATAATAAGCGTCATATATAATACCAAATACCCTCTTTCTAAAGCCTCCCAACTCTTTTTATAGGATAAAAACGTATACCCATAAAATTTGTGTGTATTGCACCTTTAGTATGATGGCATAAAGAGCGATATATGATAATTGAATTTCCTTATAAATCTTTTAATCTTTGAATAATGTGATGTGAAGGAACCATTATTTCGCCTATCATACGCAAGAAGGGGAATTTAGAATCAAGTAGCAACTTTTTTCATTACCGTCTGAGAAGTAGGAAGAGCAAAATAGACATATAGTATACAGACGAACGAACAAACAAACAGTCTTTATTCATAAAGAGGAAATTACAGACGGTATTCATTATTAAATAGTTGACGCGAAACGTCACATTCATACGTTTACGAATACTGTATTGACATTTATGTTCCATTTTGTATTTAGTGGCGATTAACGTGGTCAAATTATTCTTATCCTAAATACGGTGCTGGGAAGCAGGAGAGTTTTTCAATCCAAATCTACGAGATTCATTTCAATTTTTACGATAGAAAAATAGAAAGTAAAAAATAAATAGAAATAATGACGATAAAAACAAAAAAACAAAAGAACGAGACTCAAAATTAAGTGCGATTAATTTTTACCATTAAAAATGAAAAATGAGAAAATCTTCAAAATAAAAGAAAATAAAAAATGATAAAGAAAAGATGATTTTAAAAACAATATTTGATTAATTTCTGTTATTACGAATGAAATATGAGAATCTTAAAATAACAAAAATAGAGAAGTGGTAAGCAGCAAATGCGAGATATTATATATTCGGTGTAATACAATGGAAATTTTCGAAATATATTTTAAATAACTCGTAATTGCACCTGATTTTAATTGTGATATAGTACATTTATCGCTTTAGCGCACGGATGACGCATATTGCGTCATCCAGGAAACTTACGCTCGCGCATATAAATGCAAATATAATTTTAAAAAATTTAACTGTATAATTGAAAAAACCGTTATAAACTGAAAATGTATAGAGGTATGTCACGCGGCGGCAGCGACTCAGGCTCACGTGTCCCGTAGGGGGTCCCGTGCGCTAAAGTGTTAAAAGGAATTAATTTAGTACTTCTTTAGTGATTTGCGAAATGAAATTAATGATGGTCCTTCTCTAATATTCATAGGTATGAAGTTCCATTTGTCTGTTCCTTTGTAAGTGATAGCATTTCCTGCAATTTGCACTGAACAATTTGGTTTGTGTATGAAATCATTGAGAAGTCTTGTATTGTTAGTATGATTGGTCTGATGCGGGGTAATTACCCTGTGAATGGGTGAAGTATAGTTTCTATAATTATTAGCAACTTTGTCCATATTGATACCGATAGTTATAGTCAGACTCTGAGAAGAATCCTTTGTGCATAAGAGAGGCACTAGGTTACTCTTCATATTGCATTAGCAATGAAATATCGGAGAACAGACATCTTAAATATGGTAGCCGTAGTTGGTATGCTCGCCCAAAGTTGTTTTGTTTTCGTCACTCGAACGCATCGACCGGGCTTCCATTTTTGCCAACTTCCTTTCGGTAAATCATACATACATAGATGAAAAAGTAAACAAGATATAGTAAATATAAAGACAGTTTCTGAGAGACTTTTGCACAGTAGTAGTAGTTTAAGTTCAAAACATTTGAAGACTTATTCATGTATTTTTTAGAGCTTCCAAAATTTTCTTACCCCTAAATTTTATTATTAAAATTAGAAAAACCTAATTATGTTTGTATGTTTGTAAACATGTTTATTTTTATTATAATAACAGTTTTTGTTTTAAAATAATTAACCGGCCATCTTGATTGTTGACAACTGAAATAACATCCATCCTCTTTTCTCAACTTGGCTCTGGACAAGCTGTGGAGGAGTTAATTTTTTTTTTTTTAGAAACATAAAATACACAAGCATAAACATCTAATTATATTTGGGAACAAATTATAAAATACACAAAAATAAATATGAATTATAGATATCAGACTAGAATCTATCATTAAATATAGGGACCCAAAAGGTTTGGTGATTGTCAGTGAACTTATTTTTCTCAGAGTTAGTAGCAGGTCTGTGATAAAAGTTTACTGACATAAACACATCCGCTATAAGTTCTCTATTAGTTACCAACAAGATTTTTAAATTCACTTGGGTTGATCTTTTGACCAAAACAGAACTGACAGCATTTTACTCCCGCTTCTCGACAAGGACATGTCGCCCTTGCACACTTACTACATGTACAAGTCATAGTGAAAGCAGCGGGTATATCGTTGGCGTTTCTATCATGTAGGAGAAGTCCATTCTCAAGATAGAAACCAAACTCTTGAGGATCTAGATGCATTCCTGCATAGCCAAATTATTTTTGACCTTTAAATGCTCTGGTTCCAGGTACATCACACGAGATATTGCAAAAATAGAAAATCAGCTTTTTATGTGGCGGCTATATCGGATGTATGCAAATAAAGCTACTCTAAACAATGTATAATTAGTGAGAATGGATTTCTTGTATCAAAACACATTTGATCAGCACTTTAAATTGTCCCCAAACTCCTCTTAATAGTTATCGAGATATTGTGAAAATAGAAAATCAGCATTTTCGGTGGCAGCCATATTCGATTTATATTAATTACATAAAAAGCTCCAAGCGGAAATCGGAGAACTTTTTTCTCCGAGATGCAGTGTGGTATTACTAATGAATGTGCAAAATTTCAGGAATGATTCCAAAATGTTCGGGTCAGTACTTATATTACCTGGACTATTAGGTTTTTCTGATTTTAACGATAAAAATTTTGGGTAGGATAATTTTTGAAGCTTAAAAAATACATGAATAAAGTCTTCAAATTTTTTTAATCTAACCTGCTATTATGTAAGAAATGACTAAAAAATCCAAAACTGCATTCATATTTACTCTATCTCGTTTACTTTTTGATCTATTTATGGTTTTCTGAAAGGAAGTTGGCAAAAGTGGAAGCTCAATCGGTGTGTCAGATGACAAAAACACAACTTTCGGCAAGCATACCAACTACGGCAACCATATTTGAAATATCTACCGTCGCGATTTTCATTGGTCTGATGGTATAAATTGATAATACAGTATGAAGAGTAACCAAGTGTCTCTCTTATGTACACAGCCCCCCCCCCCATTTCCCCCCGCTCAGAGTAGGAAAATTTGTTCATATAAGTCATTTAGTTTTAGAATATTCAAATCTGTGAACATTGGAGAGGTATGAGATTGTCTGTTATCGTTGTTGGAGAGTGTTCGTAAGCATTTTTTATCTGTTACTTCCAGCGGATATCTTATATAATTTTTTGTACCACCCCATGTTTCAATTGTTGGGACTGCAAAATTGTTGTTTTATTAATAATACAACATATAGTAAAATTTTTAACATAGCTGAAAAACATAAGTTAGGTATGATATAAAGTTAAATAAGCCTAAGGTAATTCCCAGAAGAGAATAGTAACTGCGCGCATGAAAACAGCCGAACAGGCCTCAAGGTGTTTGCACTAGAATATGTGACCTTTTTCTGTTAACCAATGAGGTGTGGGAATATCAGTCAAGTGATGTCCCACCTCCCGTTTCGCCCAATCCTGTATTCATAAACAGTTCTAGTGTTAAAATAGTACTTGATATATATATAATTAAATAATTTAATTATTTATAAGTTCCAGGATCGGAAGGAAAAGGAATATGAGATTATTTTCCCAATGCGAAAGGAAAACTCAAATTCTGATGGGGAAAAAAACAGAGAGCAGCGCAGAGAATCATTTAGCCAGTGGAGAAGAGTTTGTCATAGAGAGCGGATCGTACACAATCCATCAGAAGATCGCATTTTTCCCTCCCATGTAATTTTAATTTTAATATTTCCATTCGTATCCGTGGGAAATGGGGCTCACTTTTAAGATGAACTGGAGATAGCAAAGTCAATTCAATTCTTCCCTAGGGCGTTTGTAGGGAAAACTCTCTTCAGCTAGACCTATTCTTGTCTCACCCTAGGCTTTTATTCATGTCACGCGTGAGGCTATCCCGTTTCTTTACAGCTTTTAGGCTTACTTTATTTCCGATCAAGGTTTATCCTCATTTATTAATTGTACGAGTATAACGTAAGTGTAATTTAATTTAATTTAACCTGTGAGAAACATAAGATTAAAAGCATAAAAATTTAATAGTGTTTTATAACAACATTTAAAAGAAAATTTTGAAATTAAAACGCTAAACAATGTTAGCCTACTTAGGTAAAGTTGAAGTTTGAGCGTAAAACAACACGAAGAAAACTAAATAAATGACTACGCTACTATCCTAATTTTCGTGCATTACTTTCAGCAACATCCAACCACGAATGGTGCAATGGTACGGAACAAAAAGTCTGAACTGGTCACTCTAGGCCGCAGGGTTTCTTAACCTTTTCATGCACCTTAACTTTTCATGCACATTAAACATTCATTGCTACGTTTGATAAAATAAAATGCTTTTTATGAGGCAGGAGGAGTCAAGGGCTTCACTATAGTGCTTGCGAGCAAAGTTTTAGGTGATGGTGGAGAGCACTGTACACAACTTAAAGAGCACTTTGGTGCTCGCGAGCACCAGGTTAAGAATCCCTGCTCTATGGGGTCACCGGGGAAGGGACTTCATCCCGGGAGAGAAAGCCGAATTCGACATAATGCAGTATTGTAAGTGTGGATGAATAAACGGTTATACAATGTAAAGCGAGCATTTTGCGAAATTGTTTTTTGAGTTTCAATATTACAGTATGTACAGAAATCTAGATATTTTCGAGTTGATTTCTTATAAGTGGTTTCTGAAATTTAATTTATTTTATTTGATGTCAAACACTTTAACTTCATTTACTTTTGCGAAAGAAGTGGTTCCAATCACACAAGTCTGTACTTCAAACCAAAGTACGAGATGTTTTATTTCTATTACGTGATCTTATACAATTTTGCCATGCTGATTTCAAATTTCACAACCATTTTTTTATGTATTACGTCAGGGTTTTTCACAAAATATAAGTCAGATATATTCGTAATATGTATTAAACAACTAAATTTCCAAGAGTACAAAATTATAAGAAATACAAGACAATATGTTTCAAAGTAAATTCATCTTTGATACTTAATTGATACATAATAAATCAATTATGATTGATCAGTAGGAGAAAATCGTCGGTTTTTTGCTCGCTTCTTGTACTGCATTTCTTCCGAGCCTTTCCATATATATATATATATATATATATATATAGTATCTGCATATAAATATAATGAATAAATCATTCTATGTATATATTGTACGCATATATTGCATAATTGGTTTGTCTACAGTATATACCACCCATACAAAATGGGTGATAAGTATTTGCCAGGAAACTGTACGTTATGAGAAAAAATGGATGTGATTTTTGGATTCAGCACACCTGAATTGATAAAAAACAGTTACGTATGTTGAAACATCAGATGTGTAGCATACCAGTGTTATCAATGACGTGCGCGCGATTACGGGTTTATTTAGTTGCAATCATATAAGACGATTTTGTCAAGTTAAGTAAAAGCTTGTTCCCACACATCCATTTACAAACATGTTCCAATTGTCTGTTAATTTAATTTCTTAAGAAGTTGTTTATCTTGGTGTGTGGAAGTGAGTGGTATATATTGTATCATCAGCATATTGAATGCAGTTTAATATTGTTGAGTATAAGATTTCAAAGGAAAAAATACTGAAATGTTTCAGAATTCAGCAAGAATTTACAATTGATTGGAAAAGTATTTCTTATACACCATTGATCAGAGAGACTTTTGTTATTACAGTATGAGCAACTTTTTTACTGGTCATACTACTTTTTTTCAAACAGTTATGAATTTTGAAATTTTAAGTTCTTTTTCCGTGGATTTTATTCCCTCGGCGCGAACTTCTTCTGCAACTTCATATACAGTAATGGAATTCAAAAGAGAAATCATTTCATGATGAGTTTTAAGTGTAATAATGATACATTTTGAAACCTTAGTCGCTTTGTATTTATGATTTTATTAATTAATATGAAATATTATATTATAAATTTAAGTCGCTTCACTATTATTACGAGTGAAATATCATATTTAATGAGTTATTGGATTTTTAATCAAAAGGATTTTTGTTCAGAAATAAGAAATATACATTAAAAGCCGCATTTCCATTAAAGGCCAAGAAAAAGAATTTTTTGGACTTTTAACGCAAGTATTTTGGACACAGTACGAGTAGTTCTGTCCAAAAAGTCAATCTCATCAGCTTTGAACCAAAATGCACCTTTCATGTGAATATATACTGCATACGTTATACAATATAGAGTTACTATTTATTTCCATATCCTTTCAGTGAATGGGGAAATAAATTGGAAGTAGAACACAATTCAATCGTTCTGAGAAAAGATCCATCCTTGAAAAGCGTTTAATAGCGAAATAATAGGGAAAGATAATGCCAGTTTGATACACCTTCAAAATTGACTTGGATCTTATCAACAAACTCTTCAGCTTGCATGAAATTTCAGATGAACTTAAATGAGAGATTGATAGCACAAAATGAGGAGTGAAGTGAATGTAAGTGAGTTTAAGCGAGTTTGAGTGTGTGCCCGTGAGAAAGGAAGAGTGTGTAATTAATATATTCTTTCTACACATACCAGTTTCACACACTCGTGTGTGTATATATATATATATGTGTGTGTGTGTATATATATATATATGTGTGTGTGTGTATATATATATATATATATACGTCTCTCGCAATAAACACGCAATTTATATCAGAATTGCTATTCTGAATCGTTGGTGGACTAATTCGTAGTAGCTACCTTCTCAGAAGTGATGTTGAAATTAACTGACTTGGGGAAATTCAAATAGCTCTTATACGCGAGGTACGTTCTTCAATTTACGCAAAAAAGGTGAGGATATACAACTTGAATGTAAATTAAAATGGTGGCATCCTTTGCTCACATGTAAATTAAAGTGATTGCAATGTATAAAACCTGAATAGCTGATCATCTCGCTTCCTTTTGAGAGTGATCACTGATCATAGTAGGTAAACATAAAAAATATATACACCGAGAAAATGAAAACTTTTCATTACTATAAAATCACTCATAAAATTTATATATTTTTATAAACGAATTATATATATATATATATATATATATATATTGGGAATGAACTCAGAATGGTTCCCTGAGTTT
>JAJOZX010000816.1:465000-467500 GCA_023014485.1 Bathynomus jamesi
AGTCACTCGGAGATTCGCAGCAGCCATTCTCTCAATCCGCCTAGCTGTACGTTCTGAAATCTTGCAAGGTCGTCTATACCTTGGTAGAGTTTTAATTGTTCCAAAGCCTTTACATTTCTTTATAACTTCAGCACCCCTCGTAAATGGAAATCGAAGTTCTTCTATCTTTCTCTAACTCTTTCGAGACTCGCGCACAGTAATAACAGATCTCTTAAGATCGGTAGAGATCTCTTTACCACGACGACCCATTGCTTACTAATGGCTTGTACAATCATCCATTTTCCATGAAGATTCACAAAGAAAATTCTGGAATTCAGAATTGCCAACAGTCCCTAATCAATAAACAGCCAACTATTAACAAAAATTTTAAATTTTTGAAGCCAAAGGTGGACACGCAAAGTATTGAATAGTTTTGTATGAAAACTTTTGCATTTTAACTTCTCTTTATTTTTCTCAAGTTTTTTGATGTTTTACGTTATATGCTGGATTTGAACTAATTTTTTTTTGTTTGTTAAATTTTTTCAATGAACGGTACACCTTTCATAACTATTTTATGCATAGTACAAAAGATAAGAAATATAACTGAAATAGTTTACTGTACGAATACTTATGAGCGCCACTGGATATACAGTATACGTATATATACATAATGTTAACAGAAAATAAAAGTAAGAAACATTTCTAATAAAATGTTGAAACATTTCAACTTAAAAGCTTAAAAGCTAAAAGACATAAACCTAATTTCGAACATTTCTAGTAATTTATGAAAAATGTTAAAAACAAATAATTCTTCTATAGAAAATAGATGTATTCATACAATCTATCTCTTGTAATGATTGCCAAGAGATGTGCATTGGAGAGACTGAGAAATTGAGACTGGGACCATGAGACTTGGTTTTGTGAGTTCTTCTTTACATACGTTTGAATTAAATATGGACTACTCCATTAATATTAATGGGTTGGCTTTATTTGAAGAAATAAAGGATATCGAGAATAAACGGGGGTTTTTTATGCAAGGAGAGGCCAAGTGCGAATGACCGCTAAACCTCCCCCCCCCTCCCATAGAGGAAGAAGAGAGCCAAAATCAGGGTCCTAGGTTTTCGAGATGTCTAGATACTCTGCGTTTGAAAGATTGGAGGTCATAGACAGGGGAAAAGATGGATTGAGGAAGATTGTTCCAGAGTTGGCCGGTTGAGTAGGTGAAATACTGAAAATACCGGTTAACACTTGCGTTAGAGAGTTGGACAGAAAAGAAATGAGAATGTGTCGAAAGTCTGTTACTGCGTGTTCTCCTCAAAGAAGCGCAGTGTCCGATATAGTAGCGATAGTAAAAAGAGAGTGAAGCAACAGTGCGGCGCAAAAAGAAAGTGAAGCAACATCGCGGCAAAAAGAAAGGGATTGAAGACAGTGAGTAAGAGGCGGAGAATTGATAAGACGCAAAGCCTTTGATTCCACCCGGTCAAGTAGAGCTGTGTGGGTTGAGCCACCACACACATGAGAAGCGTACTCCATACAGGGGTGAACGAGACCCCTGTACAGAGACAGCAATTGGGTGGGACTCGTGGGAGTGAAGAAATTACGGAGCCGGTACAACACACCTAACCCCTTAGAAGCTGTTATGGAAAAGAGAATATGTGATCTTTCCGAGAAAGATCACGAGAAAAGGAAACATGAAAAATGTTAAGAGAAGAGGAACGATTGAGTTGTGTATTGTTGAAGGTAAGGGGATAGTCGTGTGGAAGATTGTGAACAGTAGACAAATGAAAGAACTGAGCTTTAAAGGCACTGAAGGCCATAAGATTTTCTCTGCCCAAATAGATCATTGATAAATAATAGAAAAAGAGTGGGTGACAGGACAGAACCCTGAACTTTGATATGTCTAGGGCAATAGCAAAGATTCACCGAAGTCCCGAAAGGAGGATGACCAAAAATCAGAGAGAATACAAGAAGATCGCCAGTAGAGCGTCCCTGACGGAATCCATACTGACGATCTGAAAGAAGATTGTGAAAAAAATGGGTTTTTAAGAATGTTCCTATTAAGGATAGATTAAAAAACTTTAGAAAGGCAAGAAATGAAAGCAATTGGACGATAGTTGGAAGGTTGAGATCGATCACTCTTCCTTGGGACAGGCTGAATGAAGGCGAACTTTCAACAGGAAGAAAAAGTACCAGATGAAACACAAAGATGAAAGAGTTTGCCTAGGCAGGGTGTTAGCACAGAAGCACAGTTCTTGAGAACAACAGGAGGGTTACTATCAGCACCGTACCCGTTCCTATAGTTGAGTCCAAATAAGGCAGAAAAAGCATCTTTAGAAGAGATTCTAATTTCAAACATAGTAAAGTCAGAAAGAGGAGGAGAGGGAGAAACAGCACCCACCGGAATCGTCCACGATTGAGTTGAAGGTAAAAATTTGACCGAAGAGTTCAGCTTTATCAGGAGAAGAGACTGCAACTGAGCCGTCGGAATGGAGAAGAGGAAGGAAAGAAGAAGAAGAAGAAG
>JAJOZX010000816.1:472500-515000 GCA_023014485.1 Bathynomus jamesi
ACAGACAGTGCATGGAACAAGGAACTCTTCTGGGATAATTAAATCCACTATAGTCCGAATAAATAATGTTAAATGGCAAATACCATAGTTTTTCTTTTTCATGATGCTTCCCTCACCAGCTATCTGCAAAGCAGACAGGATCCAGCTTTGGGACATGGATCTAGGGTTTAAAGCAGCCTAGCCCTGCTAAATTTAGAACCTCTTTGCGAGTGACCCGTTGCCCACGTGGGGCTAGCATCATGAAAAACAAAAACTATGGTATTTGTCATTTACCATTACTTATTCGGACTATAGTGGATTTAATTATCCCAGAAGAGTTTCTTGTTCCATGCACGGTCTGTGTGTATCATAAAAAACTCAGGGAACCATTCTGAGTTCATTCCCATTCCCAAGTTTGCGGATGACACGAAGCTGGGTGGTAGGGCGATTAATGACGAAGATAGAGGTAAAATCCAAGAAGATCTGAATAAATTCGTTGATTGGTCAATCACATGGCAAATGAGATTTAACGTTGATAAGTGCAAAATTTTGCATATAGGTTCGCGTAACGGTAATTTTGCGTATAGTATGTCAGGGAAAGATTTAACAAGCGTAGAGCAGGAAAAAGATTTAGGAGTTATAGTCACGGGTGATTTAAAAGTAGCGAAACAAAGTAGAGCAGCGGTCAATAAGGCGAACAAAGTGTTAGGTTTTATAGCTCGAAATTTTGAGTACAAATCGCGCGATATTATAGTTCCTCTTTATAAATCATTAGTTAGACCCCATTTGGAGTACGCGGTCCAATTTTGGAATCCGTATATGCGCAAAGATATAGACAAAATCGAAAGAGTTCAAAGACGAGCAACTAAGATGATTCCGTCGCTTAAGTCAAAGTCGTACGAGGATAGGCTTAAGGAGTTAAAATTGACAACACTCGAGACTAGGAGGTTAAGGGGTGATCTAATCCAGGTTTTCAAAATTATGAATGGGTTCGATAACGTAGAGAGAGATAGCTTTTTCGAAATATCTCAATATAATAGGACTAGAAATAACGGGTGTAAGTTGACAAGTAGAAGGTTCGAGACAGCAGTTGCGAAAAACTTTTTTACGCATAGAATAGTAAATAGCTGGAATAGTTTGCCGGTAGAAGTAATTAGTAGCACGTCTATAAACATGTTTAAAAATCGATTAGACGCATATGTTGATAGAAAGGGTATAGTTTAAGGTAGTAAAATTAAGGCTTTGTGGGGATAGATCCCACAGCTCAACACAAGGGTTGTGGGATATAGGGAGGCAGCGTCTTGGGTTAGAGGATACTCTCTGTCCTTACACACCCTATTTAAAGAGATTCTTCTGCCGAGCGGTGCCCCCCATAGTACTGTGAGGTATTGAAAAACTCATGATCTTCACTTGCCACACAAACACCTTTAAATGGGAGACCCAAAATGGGTGCACACACATTTCTACATTACTGTACAGTCTTTACAGCCACACGTACACTTTTCCTCCTAAGTGTATATATTGTAATGTATATGGTTGTAAATTTTGACTTGGTCCGCAATCGATATGGACCGTGACTTGATGGATACCGTAATGAAATTGACTGGATTCTTTGGATCTGATATATTTGCATGTCGGTTATAAATAGATATAGAGTGTAACATATTTGTGGATAATAGTCTATTTGACTTGATCCTCTGGATCCAGAGATTCTATCTTTAGTTTTAAATCGATAACACTAGGCAACAAAGATTTTGTTACAGAAGACCAAATAGGTACTCCTAGCTAATTTCGGTATGCTGATTTCAAATCTATAATTAGATTTTTTCTATCACGTCTAGATTTTGTGTAAAATGCAAATCACTTTTAGTAAAATTTTCTACCACATCCAGATTTTGGTTTTAATCGGCTTAATGCCAGTAATATGAAACTTGCTTTTCAAGGTTAAAGCAATTTTTTTTGCCAACTATATACAAATTCGAACAATTTTGATAAATAAAATTTATCCCGAGTCGCTACGTGACAGTCAAGCAGAACGGTTGTTGAAGCTCTCTGCTGATGAGCAAGTGACAGGTTGTGGTGACTTGTGTGTTTTTATAGCATTTGTTTTTTACTACGGTGTGTATTTCTTTTTATTTTGCACATCGTAATAATTACTTTCTACGTTTTTTCAGATATTGTATAGTAATTCAAAATGGCATCAAATAGACGTGCTTGTGTAAATCACCCAGACAACTTCTGCTTTGTCTGTGGACAATATACACCTAAGCCACAACGTAGAAACATAACAACAAAGATTAAACTTGCCTACAAGTGTTATTTTGACTGTAAGTTAGGAGACCAACAGAGGGACTGGGCACCACATATTTGCTGTGCACAGTGCAATGCAATGTTAATAGCTTGGATGAATGGTAAAAGAAAAGCTATGCCGTTCTCAGTCCCCATGGTTTGGCGTGAGACGAAAAATCACTTCAATGATTGTTATTTTTGTTTGACAAAGATTGCTGGTTTCACAAAGAAAAACAAATCAAAGATCACATACCCAAACTGCGAATCAGCAATGAAACCAGTACCACATGATGAAACAAATCCACCACCAGCTCCACCAGCAACGATAACAGACAGCAGTTCATCTGAAGATTCTGCTAGTGATATAGAAACAGGGAAAGATGGCATATATGTTCCAGATGCAAATATTTCCCCACATTTGTTAAGTCAAGCGGAGTTAAATGACTTAGTGCGCGATTTGGAATTACCAAAAGAAAAGGCAGAGTTGCTTGGTTCAAGACTTCAAGAATTTAATCTTCTCCAACCAAACACCAAAGTTTCCCATTTCCGCCATCGCCATTTGCAGTTTTCATCATTTTACTTACAGGAAGAAAACGTTTGTTTCTGCCACGATATCAGTGGTCTGATGCAAGGGATTGGCTGTCGCTATGATCCAAAAGAATGGAGACAGTTCATTGACTCTAGTAAAGCTAGCCTTAAAGCTGTATTACTGCACAACGGCAATGAAAAACCTTCAATACCTGTAGCACATGCCACTGGCCTTAATGAGACTTATGAATCGATGAAACTGCTGCTAAGACTCATCAAATATAAAGACCACACATGGAATATTTGTGGCGACCTTAAAGTTGTATCATTACTTCTTGGGTTACAGTTGGGCTACACAAAGCATATGTGCTTTTTGTGTCTATGGAACAGCAGAGATGACAAGAACCACTACAAAAAACATGATTGGCCATCTAGAACTGAACATGTTGTTGGTAAATACAATGTGAAACACCCAGCACTTATTGACCCTCAGAAAGTACATCTTCCACCACTTCACATTAAACTTGGCCTTATGAAAAATTTCGTGAAGGGTATGGATCATCAAGGTAGTGGTTTCCAATATTTAAAGGATAAATTCAAAGGAATATTGACAGATGCTAAGCTAGAAGCTGGAGTTTTCACTGGACCACAGATCCGCAGTGTCATCCACGACTCATCGTTTCCATCTAACCTAAATGAGAATGAACTAGGAGCATGGACATCTTTCGTTGAAGTTGTCAAAAATTTTCTTGGAAACCACAAAGCTGAAAACCACCGTAAACTCGTAGAAAACATGCTTAAATCTTATGAAATAATGGGATGCAGAATGTCTTTGAAAATTCATTTTTTACATTCTCATCTTGACTTCTTCCCGGCCAACCTTGGGGCTGTAAGTGACGAGCATGGTGAGCGCTTCCACCAACAGATCTCAGTTATGGAAAACAGATACCAAGGTAATTTCAACCCAAATATGATGGGAGATTATTGTTGGTTCCTGCAGAAGGAGAGCTCGTCATCCTACAAGCGACAAAGGAAGAGGACACACCAAAGTTTCACTTAAGAACAGGAATTTGCCTTTCAGTAGTAACAACAAAATACTAACGCGCTTTGGGTGGATGGTTGGGCGCAGGGGTGGTAACTCCGCCAGCGGAATTCCGCTGTCTGTCTTAAGCCAGAATAGAGGAGGAAAGACATCCCTGTTCACTAATTATTTAAGTATGCTTAACATAAAACGTGGCACGGAAAAGTAGCTTAGACGGCTTTCGTAATAGAAGCGGGTGAGAAAAAAAATGAAAAATAGGGGTTTTCGGTTACACAAAATCTGGACGTGATAGAGAAATTTTGATATCAGATCTGAAATCAGCATCAGCGCTTTAGTAGGAATCAGTAGTTCACGTGTCTGTAACAAAAAAAAAGTTGAAATTTGTTGCCTAGTGTAATTAATTAGTTTTAAATTGATAATTATTTAGTTTCGTAAAAATTTGTCGTTGCCAATTTACCGGCAGTTTTTACATAAATTTCTTATGTTCTTGTGGTTCGGAACCCACGTAAAACTGTATGTCCCCTCCGCCACCACGGAGGACATACACAATACAAGATTACGAACACAGTTAGGTAGACCAGCCTTGAGTGGATCCTAGGGTCTTTGTTGGCCTGAAACATTATAACATTATATATATATATATATATATATATATATATATATATATATATATACATTCAACTGCAAAGAACACGCAGTATAAATAACGTAAAGAACGACGCTTGTATAGGAGATATTCCGCGCAAGACGAGAGAGAGAGAACGAAACAAATGAAAAAATGAGGTAACCACCCGGGAATCGAACCCGGGATCTTCCGATTGCCGGTCAGATGCGATACCATTACACCATGGGCCTCACTCTTCCAAATGCCGTAATTCTTCTACATACTCGCAGAAACCAATGCCCCAAGGGGGCACCTCCCGCATGCCGTAACATTATATACATTCAACTGCAAAGAACACGCAGTATAAATAACGTAAAGAACGACGCTTGTATAGGAGATATTCCGCGCAAGACGGAATATCTCCTATACAAGCGTCGTTCTTTACGTTATATTATATATATACACACCCACACACACACAGTATATATATATATATATATATATATATATATATATATATATATATATATATGCTCGTGTATATATATGTAAAAAGTGAACAATGAACAATTCCTACACCATCATTATATGGATTCATTGTCTTTATGCAGAACTTATGTTCGTATAGTTTTATGTTCGAATGTCCATTTTTACATAAGAAACCAAAATCGCATAAGCGAGTTTTGGATAGAATTTCGATTTGTACGTCTTTATTCATTCCTGTATTTTTCTAATCCATCTTTTCTAATAATGACTTATACACTATGACGTCACAAAATAACTTTGTTCTCTTTACGTTTCCCATACTTTGTACACTGAATCACGTTCTTAGTATTTGGACATCTTCCGTATTCAATGTATGGTAAATTCTTTAGTAATAATGTTGTGGTGTTATGTAGTATAAATATCATTATTCAACCATACTCATTATTCAACCATACTCATTCTTACATTCATGTTCTTTCTTGACCGCTATCCTTTATTAATTTTATTACTTATTCATTCATCTACCTATTGTCTACTTATGCCCTATCAACTTATCTTATCAGTCTATGTTTACTCGTGTCAATTTGTGAAGCACGAAACTTTAGGCCTTCGTTCGAAAACGAAAAAATACGTTCTCGTATTATTTTTTACTTTCAAGTGCGTTCAACCCTCGCAAGATATTCATAGATGCTTGGTAAGTAAATCGAATTCCGCTGACTGGCAGATTCGAGCGCCTCAAAGATAAAATACCTCCGTTCGCTCTGATTTCAAATTTATAACATTATAACATATTATTTCGTAAATAAATTATCTCGTAAGTGCCATGTACTTTGTATTATATTTAACATCTTAATTGTCTATTAATATGAAACACTGTAAAAAACAAAACAAAAAGTTATAGTAACTGTTTAATTGTAATTAACTGTAATACTTTAATTTAATATAATGTAATGTACTTCAATGAAACTGTAATTGAAATTAATGATTTAATTTATCATGTAAGAATGTACTTTAAAATGGAAGTGTAATTAAACAACAAGTGAATATGAAGTAATCCATAATTGTAATCGTAATTGTAATGAACCAAAATTAATACGTACTCAGTCGTGTACTTAATTTGTACTTATGTGTACTATTACGAAATGATATCGCCTTCATAAATGTAGACTCGGCGAAAAAATACAAATTAGTTTTTATTTTTATTTTTTTAAAATTTTTATTGAAAATCTTTCAAAACTAATGATGTGTTTAAAAAAGGGGGGAAACTTAACCTTCGACTGTCTTCCCCCAAACATTTAAGTTATATTATACATGTACTTGTAAAATTACAGCACTTCTTAATTAGACTTCTTCATTAGACTTCTTGATTAGTACTTCATCAGAGAACTTCATTACGAGACTCTGCTTTGGTCATAGCAGCCTTGCTGCGGGGGAGGGGGCAGAGCCCCCTTGCCCCTTAACAAGAACGCCTCGTCTATACGAGACACCCCAGACCCATAGCCAGGATAAGAAGAAGAAGAAGATATGGGGTCTAACAAGTCTGGCGACCCTTTAACCAGGATCTTCACGACTCCAGGATTCTTCCAGTCTTCCAGACCCTTAACCAGGATTAGAAGAATATTTTAAGAAGATTTTAAAAACAAGAAGATTTTAAAAACAAGAAGATTTTAAAAACAAGAAGATTTTAAAAACAAGAAGATTTTAAAAACAAGAAGATTTTAAGAAGAGGCCACTCTTTGGCCAAGATAGAAATTACCCTGCATCAGGATAAAACCAGTTGACCGGCGTGTCACGACTTCTTGTTCGTAACATCCACCCTTGAACTGGTGTGTCACGACTCCAAGTTCTCCACGCCTAGTTTTCATCCAAGAAGAAGTAGCCAGGAAGACGTCTTCAGGACACGTCTCAAGGATTTCCCCATAGAAAATTTTGTTAAGTACAGAGTTTGTTTTTTTAAGAAATTTATAAACACTTGAAAAGTCAGTATTATTAACAGTTAATAATGAGTATCAAATCGGAATTTACAAGAAACACAGTGAACACTTCAGACACCAGTGATACATTTGTTTTTATTGAAACACTAATTTCAAGAGAGTTAATTTCAAAGAGAGTTAATTTCAAAGAGAGTTAATTTCAAAGAGAGTTAATTTCAAGAGAGTTAATTTCAAGAGAGTTAATTTCAAGAGTTAATTTCAAGAGTTATTTTCACTGTTATATTCAGTATAGAATAATTTTATTTTATGTATCAAACATAATAGTATCGTACCTTCGTGTACATTCGAGTGAAATGTTGTTTACATTTTATTTTTTGTTTGCAAATTTTTTTCAAATTATTGAATTGAATTGACTTGCAAATTAAGAGAGAGAGAGTTTAGAGAGAGTTTATAGAGTTATAGAGTTACTTGAAGCAGTTTCAAGTTCCATTTTCAGTTTCAGACAGTTTCAGTTGGTTGTAACCAAAAGGGACAACCAAACCCCAGAGATTTATAAAGATACTTGAAGTAATTTTGAAGTCATTTTTTGAAGTCATTTTTTGAAGTCAGTTTTTGAAGTCAGTTTTTCAAGTCAGAAGGTTGCACCAAGAGGGTCAACCAAAACAGAGGTTAATCGTCTCCACTTGATAAAGATCAAGTGCAGTCATTTTCCATTTTCAGTTAATCTTCACTTGACAAGCGTTCAAGTTAGACAGTTTAAGTTTCAAGATACTTGACAAGCGTTCAAGTTAGACAGTTTAAGTTTCAGAATACTTGACAAGCGTTCAAGTTAGACAGTTAAGTTTCATTTTCAGTTTCAGAATACTTGATAGAGTTCAAGTCAGTTATATTCGAAGTCAGAGTTATATTCGAAGTCAGAGTTATATTCGAAGTCAGAGTTATATTCGAAGTCAGAGTTATATTCGAAGTCAGAGTTTTATTCGAAGTCAGAGTTTTATTCGAAGTCAGAGTTTTATTTGAAGTTAGAGAGTTCAAGTCAAAGTTAGTTTTTAAGTCGAAGTTAGTTTTCAAGTCCCAAGTTTTCAATGCAGTCAATTGAATTCAACCTTTTTTTGTTGTTCAAGAGAATTTAATTCAACCTTTTTTTTGTTGTAAAAGAGAATTAAATTCAACCTGAATTGACCGGGTTGCGGCTTTGGTTTACCTTTTTTTGTTTGTAAGACGGAAATTCACTGATTTGTCTTTCTTTTCATGCATTGTTGCGTATATAAATATATAGGTAAAATGACATTTCATTGTTTGTGACCAAAACAGTTTTTACAATTGTTTGTAATGATTTTGGTAATTATTGTAATGTATATGAGGAACATGCCGTCCCTCCGTTTGTTGAACTCTTTTAATTTTTTGTTCTAAGTAGTGTGACAAGCAATCTTTTTTTTAAAAAGAGCAAAGTGCTCACGAAAAGACGTATTGTCAATTTCAAACTTATACCCCCTGCTTAGTCACTCAATTCCCCCGTATGATCGCGCATACCCTAAATTTCAGTTGTTTGTTCTTTTTTGTCATTTAATTTTAATAAAACTTCTACACAATAAAACAGATGTATTTGTCTATAAGCAAACAAGTTTTCAGACCAAAATATCAAATAATTCAAATTCTATCAACATTTAACAAAAAAGTATGATTTTTCTACTTAACATGCAAAAAATTATAAAACCTTTTTAATATTTTTTTTTATTATCTAAAAATAATTTTTAATGTAAAATTTACCTGAAATTATTAAAAGAAAAGATTGTTCGAAATGCTTCCTTCCATTTCAATAACTTTTTTATTCTTGGTCGAAACTCATCTATGGCTCGATTTACTTTTATTTTTTTAGAATATTATAAAATTGTATTTAGCTCGTTGAAATGCATAATTGATTCATATTTTTAATTTGTATTTTTATTTTTATTTTGTTCAATTAATCGTGAGTAACTGTCCTTAAATTGTTATTGTACCATTTGTAAGGTATCAAACGAAAATTATAGTCAAATTGACATACTACTACAGTATATGGTATGAATTTTAGTAGTCGAATTAATTGTGTGTCGAAATTCAATTTTAAAACCGTGAGAGTTACTTCATTACTCGTAAGGTCTCTAAGTACGTCTTTTTTTATTACCTTATACGTGTAACTGATTAATTATGTAAATTCTATAATCCTAATTGAATTTTATTACTTTGACACATTCGAATTCATTTACGTTCCGTCCCTCCAGTCACTTTTGCATTAAAACGCGTATGCAAACATTATCATCATAATACATAATAATTATTGCTTACTTTATATAAATTCTCGCTCATGCATTTATACAGTTAATTTAACAATCCTATCAGCTAATCTGTGTCTCGAAATTATAAAATACACCCTTTGTACCCAATAAACATAAATACACATTGACCACAGGTCTATACATCATCCACTACGTAATTCGATTTGTACCTAAAAGTCAATAAAAATGCATGTATGCACACTATATAGTATATATACAAACCTTATGCTAAAATCATTGAATATTTAGTTACTTGAACAATCCTATCAGCTAATCTGTCCCTCGAAATTGTAAAATACACACTTTCACCGAATACACACAAATACACACTTGACCACAGGTCTATACATCATCCATTACATAATTCGATTTTTTATCTACAATAGTCAATAAAATTAGTTATCAATTGTACTATCATGGAAGCCTCGAAAAATCCATGAACTTTAAAATTTATATTTTTCCCTTTTACTCTATTCATTATGTACATAATTTTTCCCACAGAAAAATAAAAATTTTTGTAAAATTTTTAACCATATCAATGTTTGTCTAACTTAATTGTTTGTCTAAATTAACGTATTAATCCTTTATTCTGTTTGTATAAAAGTAAAGTTTTAATCTTTGAATTTATATTTTATCATAGCCCTCTAAGCGAGTGTCATGTTAAAAATTTGATTACTCTGCATTGTACTCAACTACCCGAACTCGTTCTGTATAAAATTTGTATTGTAAAGAATGTCGTCATCTAACTTGAATTACTTCGATGATATTTTCTCAATTGTATTATATTGTATTATATTATTGTATTAATACCATTTTGGGGGGGAAATACTGTAAAAAGTGAACAATGAACAATTCCTACACCATCATTATATGGATTCATTGTCTTTATGCAGAACTTATGTTCGTATAGTTTTATGTTCGAATGTCCATTTTTACATAAGAAACCAAAATCGCATAAGCGAGTTTTGGATAGAATTTCGATTTGTACGTCTTTATTCATTCCTGTATTTTTCTAATCCATCTTTTCTAATAATGACTTATACACTATGACGTCACAAAATAACTTTGTTCTCTTTACGTTTCCCATACTTTGTACACTGAATCACGTTCTTAGTATTTGGACATCTTCCGTATTCAATGTATGGTAAATTCTTTAGTAATAATGTTGTGGTGTTATGTAGTATAAATATCATTATTCAACCATACTCATTATTCAACCATACTCATTCTTACATTCATGTTCTTTCTTGACCGCTATCCTTTATTAATTTTATTACTTATTCATTCATCTACCTATTGTCTACTTATGCCCTATCAACTTATCAGTCTACGTTTACTCGTGTCAATTTGTGAAGCACGAAACTTTAGGCCTTCGTTCGAAAACGAAAAAATACGTTCTCATATTATTTTTTACTTTCAAGTGCGTTCAACCCTCGCAAGATATTCATAGATGCTTGGTAAGTAAATCGAATTCCGCTGACTGGCAGATTCGAGCGCCTCAAAGATAAAATACCTCCGTTCGCTCTGATTTCAAATTTATAACATTATAACATATTATTTCGTAAATAAATTATCTCGTAAGTGCCATGTACTTTGTATTATATTTAACATCTTAATTGTCTATTAATATGAAACTGTAAAAAACAAAACAAAGTTATAGTAACTGTTTAATTGTAATTAACTGTAATACTTTAATTTAATATAATGTAATGTACTTCAATGAAACTGTAATTGAATGTAATGATTTAATTTATCATGTAAGAATGTACTTTAAAATGGAAGTGTAATTAAACAACAAGTGAATATGAAGTAATCCATAATTGTAATCGTAATTGTAATGAACCAAAATTAATACGTACTCAGCCGTGTACTTAATTTGTACTTATGTGTACTATTACGAAATGATATCGCCTTCATAAATGTAGACTCGGCGAAAAAATACAAATTAGTTTTTATTTTTATTTTTTTTAAATTTTTATTGAAAATCTTTCAAAACATATGATGTGTTTAAAAAAGGGGGGAAACTTAACCTTCGACTGTCTTCCCCCAAACATTTAAGTTATATTATACATGTACTTGTAAAATTACAGCACTTCTTCATTGCACTTCTTCTTCATTAGACTTCATATTAGCACCTCATAAGGACTCCTTTGTTAGCAGCCTTGCTGCGGGGAGGGGGCAGAGGCCCCTTGCCTTAATATTTTTAGATTCCGGCCTGAGCCATGATCGAAAGAGGTCGAACCTCTACCCCTGTAAATTCAGAGTACTAACTGTAATTTTTGAGAAGTAAACCAAAGTAAAAGAAGTTTTTATTTTTCCCTTCGAGCCGTGCTCTCTTCAGAACTTAGTCAGAAAAGTCGATAATTTTAGTATAAGAGAAAGTATCAGAGTATTATAGCAAGAGAAGAATTAATAATTCTCGACCCATAAGCGAGAGAAAGAGACAACCCAAGCACCATAGAAGATATTGGCATAACAGTCTGACGAGTCTGTAGCCAAGGGTTTAACAGAGTGGCGACCCACCATTTAAGGCGACCGAAAAGAATTATAGAATGTTATAGAAGAAATATCCGTTGCAGCCTCCTAACCAGAACCCCCGTCGATCCGAACCGACTCAGGGCCATAAAAGGGGGGGTTAACATATATATATCGTAACCTTGTAGTTGGTCCTGCATCGGTCTCTTCACCTTTAGGCCTGGCCTGGTGGAGGAGAGAGTTGTACTTTTGCGATCTACGTCGCACTCCAGGCACATCCGGCTCATCCGGTACCGTCCTGAGCCAGGAATCTAGTCTTCTTTTGAAGATTTCTTTTGACACCAGTAATGTCCCTGATGTCCTTGGGAAGATGGTTAAATAGCCTTGGCCTTCTGACAACGAAGCTATTTTCCTTCAGTGTTGAGGGTGTCACTTTTCTGGCCTTTAGTTTGGGAACATTACCCAGTCTACTTTTCCTATTTTGCAGTGTTGGTCGGATGGTTACTGGGTTTAGTTTGAGGTTAGGTAGCAGTTCTACGGTAATTTCCATGTGTAAATTGTGATGTATCTCTCTCTTCTTTCCAGCGAAAATAGATTTAATTTACGAAGTCTTTCCCAATAGTTGAGTTCTTTGCAACCATCAGTCTTGCCTGCGAAATTTCTTTGAATTTGGCTGGTTCTCATTGAGGACGTTGTAGATCAATTTTCCCACTTTGCCTGTCATTCCTATATGTTTCATTTTATGTGTTATTATGTCATGATCACACTTACCGAATGCATTCGCAAAATCGGTCTATATTACATCGTAGTTATCATTGCTCTGAAGTATGTCTATGGTATTATTATAGTACTCTGTTAATTGTGATAGGCACGATCTTCCAGATCGGAATCCGTGCTGGTTCTCATTGAATTTTTTCTGCCTCCAAAAAATCAGACATTTTCTCCTTGGCTATTCTTTTAAGTATTTTGATGAAATGTGATGTCAGTGACACCGGTCTATAGTTTTTTTGCTTCAGACTTATCCCCCCCCCCCAACCTTTATATATAGGGACACTGTTCGTTCTTTTTTAGTGTACTCGGTATTTCCCCCGTGTCCAGGGATCTTCTCCATACCAATAAGGGGGTGTAACTATTTCGTTCTTCCAGATTTTAATCAACAAGGCATTCCATTTGTCCGGACCTGCAGCCGAATGTGATTTCATCTGTCCTGTAGCTCTCGCTATATCTTCTGGGGTAAATTCAAAATCAGTTATACATTCTCCACCACTCTTTGTAAGAGGTCGACTGGACTGTAAGATAGTTTCAGTTCAATGTTTTGGCCTAGATCTTGAAGGATCCTTGGCCTGTTCTTGTAGAAGTTTGATTTCGAGAACCTTCTTATAAGAAATTAGGGACTGGCTGTCAAGTTCGAGCTTATGGCTGGCCATGGAGCGTCTCCAAATCGTGAAATGAGATGATTAGATGGTGTGGAAACAATAGTCTCAGTGTTGCCATTGATGCGCGGACACACACACACACACACACATAACCTTTGTTAACCTTTTTAGCTTCCGCTCGAATTGTTCATTCTGACGAAGGTCAAGCTTTTCACTCCACCTTAGACCTACAGATTAATGTGGAATCCGAACCACGCCCCCACCAGCAGCCCAGCGTCTTAACCACTAGACCACTAGGGTACCCATTTATCTACCAACCACTTTTTTTTATTGTGTGGAGGGATGAACAGCTGTGTTTTGCTGCGCGCTGGCTGCCGTCACCGGGTCTCGATCCCGGGGCCGATGGATTCGTAGTCAGCGACGCTAACTACTACACCACCGAGGTGTGTATATATATATATATATATAATATTTTATTACAACGACAAAGCGCAAAATGATCAAATTTTAATTAATTTCAGTTGTAATTTTTAACGAACAAGAAAAAAAATATATATATTATATATATACAGTATATATATATATATATATATATGTATATATATACACACACACATTATATGTATTCCAATTGGACGAAGTACAATTTCGACGTAAGTTCGTCTGATAATTTTAAAAATGAATTGGAAGACTCATAAATGGAATCTGGATAGTAAAAATCCAATATTAAAAAGTTAATTAATTTTTTCCATGGTACAACCCGTAATCAAAATTCAAACTGTTATATAGATATATATTAATTAAACTTCTCTCTCTATCTGTATATATATATATATATATATATATATATATATATATATATATATATATATATATATATACTGTATTATATATATATATACAGTATGTCCCACAAAAAAGTACACCCAACTTTAGATTGTACTAACTCCTCCAAAAATTGAGATATTTTGGATCTGTTTGTTTGATTTAATATAGGAAATTATTCTTTGTTAACGTTCAAATTTATTCATGTTTAAACGAATTAGTGTTTAAGCATCTGCTTTTAACTGAAGGGTACAAAAAAATGGATTGCGCAAAATTGGTCAATGAAAAAATAATGTGTGCTATCGATGTAATGAAAAGACAAATACATAATAATAGATACTTTAACATAATTTTAATAAGATAGAAAGCAGATTTTTCTTTATTCCTTATTACAAAAGTTATGCTTAGTTTCGTTTTCTTTCAACATGACCGCCATTCCTATCGATACAAATCTGGAGTCGAGCTCTCATCTTCCCCATCACTCTTTTGATAAGATCTGGATTGTCTTTTAACAAGTTGATTTCAGCTGTGATGCGAGTCCTCAAATCATCTAAATTGATAGGTTGTGATGCAAATACTCTATTTTTCAAATGACCCCATAAAAAGTAATCACACGGGATCAAGTCAGGGCTTCTGGGAGGCCATTCAATGTCATGGCCTGTAGCAATTACTCTTTGGTGGAAGACTTCCTGCAAGCGTTCCTTCACAATAACTCTCCTGTGAGCAGGAGCTCCGTCTTGCACCCACCAAATACGATTAAATCGGTTTCCATAAGGCTTATGGAAACCGATTTAATCGTATTTGGTGGGTGCAAGACGGAGCTCCTGCTCACAGGAGAGTTATTGTGAAGGAACGCTTGCAGGAACTCTTCCACCAAAGAGTAATTGCTACAGGCCATGACATTGAGTGGCCTCCCAGAAGCCCTGACTTGATCCCGTGTGATTACTTTTTATGGGGTCATTTGAAAAATAGAGTATTTGCATCACAACCTATCACTTTAGATGATTTGAGGACTCGCATCACAGCTGAAATCAACTTGTTAAAAGACAATCCAGATCTTATCAAAAGAGTGATGGGGAAGATGAGAGCTCGACTCCAGATTTGTATCGATAGGAATGGCGGTCATGTTGAAAGAAAACGAAACTAAGCATAACTTTTGTAATAAGGAATAAAGAAAAATCTGCTTTCTTTCTTATTAAAATTATGTTAAAGTATCTATTATTATGTATTTGTCTTTTCATTACATCGATAGCACACACATTATTTTTTCATTGACCAATTTTGCGCAATCCATTTTTTTGTACCCTTCAGTTAAAAGCAGATGCTTAAACACTAATTCGTTTAAACATGAATAAATTTGAACGTTAACAAAGAATAATTTCCTATATTAAATCAAACAAACAGATCCAAAATATCTCAATTTTTGGAGGAGTTAGTACAATCTAAAGTTGGGTGTACTTTTTTGTGGGACATACTGTATATATATATACACACACACAAGGAGTTACAAGGAAAAGAAGCACCTCAAAAGGCCTTGCGGCCCATACCGAGGAGGTACCAATGGCAACGGGTCCCACAGAAAATTTTCTACACCCTCAAATAGTGTGCAAGATTTGGTCTAACCTTTTCTTGAAGTGATCCACAGAGGAACTGTTCACAACTTCTGAAGGTAACCTGTTCCACGTGTCACAGATCTTATACGTAAAGTAATTCCCACACACACTAGTCCTAGACCGTTTCAAATCCAACTTCCAACCATTGTTGCGAGTTGGGTTATCATTTAAACTAAACATGCTTCGAAAATCGACATCGTTGAACCCGCGTAAGAGCTTGAAAACCTCGATGAGTTGACCGCGCAGCCTCCGAGTTTCCAGCGAAAACAAGTTCAGGGCGCGTAACCGTCGATTGTAGCCCATATGCCTAACGGAAGGGATTAACTTTGTGGCCCTCGCCTGCACTCGCTCCAGCCTCTCAATATCTTTCCTGAGGGTGGGCGACCAGAACTGTACAGCATACTCCAGGTGCGGCCGAACCAGGGAATTGTACAGAGAGAGCACAATCCCCTTGTTCCGAAACTGAAATTGCCTCCGGATATAACCCAACAGCTTCTGGGCTTTCTTTTCCACCTCTACGCACTGTTTCGTAAACTTAAGGTCGCTGCTAATTAGCACACCCAAGTCCTTTTCCAAATCAGTCGCCTCGATATTACTCCCCAACATCGAGTAATCCGACTTGGGATTGGCATAGCCAATGTGCATCACCTTGCATTTACCCAAGTTAAACGGCATTTGCCATTTTTCGGACTACTCTCCTATCCTACCTAGGTCCGCACGCAGTTGTTCGATCGCCTCCGGCGTCCCAACATTGGCCCCAAACTTAGTGTCATCAGCGAATTTGGCGATCCGACTGACGATGTCACCGTCGATATCATTTATGTAAATGATAAACAACAGCGGCCCCAAAACGGAACCCTGAGGAACCCCGCTAGTGACCGAGGCCCAACGCGAACTAGCCCCTTTAATTACAACCCTCTGCCGCCTATTCTTCAACCAGTTTTCAATCCACCTACCTACTTCCCCACCGATACCCAGCGCGCGCACTTTCTCCATTAGCCGGCGGTGAGGTACCTTATCAAAGGTTTTCTGAAAGTCGAGATAAAGTATATCAATCGCCCTACTCTTATCATACTCACTCAACATGACGTGGAAAAACTCGAGCAAGTTGGTGAGACACGACCTATGCCGTCTAAACCCATGTTGGGAGTCCCCAAGCAGCTTGTAGGAATCCAAATGGTCAACGATCCTATCCGCTATTATCCCCTCTAATAATTTACCTACAACTGAAGTGAGACTAATGGGACGATAGTTCCCTGGACTTTCGTGATCCCCTTTCTTAAAGATAGGGGTCACGTTGGCTTCCCTCCAGTCACCAGGCACCTGGCCCGTCTCCGACGATTTGTTGAAGTCTGTAGCCAGGTGGGGAGCCACCTGGTCGCGCACCTCCCGCAACACTCTGGGGAGAAACTGGTCTGGCCCAGGGGCCTTAAACGCGCTCAGTTTGTCTATTCTATCGGCAACACCTGTCGCGGTACATCGAACACTATCCAGGCCAGCACCTTCGTGCCTGACGCCTGGCTCGGGGATGATGCGGGTGTCCTCCCTGGTGAACACTCCCGCAAAGTACTCATTAAGCACATTGGCGATGTCCGCGTCGGAGGTCCGCAGAATGCTTCTAATGGGCTTTCTACTATTAACATAACTGAAGAACTCCTTGCAGAGGCTTGCCACCCGTAGTTCTTCGTTACGTTTCGCTAGCCTAACCTTCGCCTTCACTTCCCTACACAGGTGGACATACACTTCAGTGTTCTCATGGGAACGATATATATATATATATATATATATATATATATATATATATATAAATTAATTAACGTAATTAATATTTCATATTGGTAGAGAGAGAGAGAGAGAGAACAAAAACAAATGTTGTTTACTCTTCTATAATAAGAATGTATTAGAGTAAAGTATTTCCTTTTTTGTTCTTTTGAGACTTAATTCATAAACATTTGTGCAAAAAATGGTTTCCTCAACATTGATTTCAACTAAATAAAAGTTTACCGAAAACTACAAATTTTACTTATGAATTTTTAAAATGTTTTTAAACAACTTTTTTCTGTGTTTTTATTTTATTATTTATTTATTTATTTACCGGGTGATATTCCGAAACACGGAATGTGGCACTGCTGCCAACCATAATTGGCACTATAAAACATTTATTCTTTCGCTCCAACTCGAATTCATTCCCTCCTTATTCGTTTAGCTCACTCGCTGTAAGTCACGTTTGTTATCAAATTATTTGCTTTCCAAATAAGAAGACCCCGCAAGGCGAGACACTTTCTTTCCTCACGATTTATTGATACTCGAGGATGTAAATTGTTTCAACATTCATTTGAAATGAAATAGCTCGACATTATTTGGATTTTCAGTCAGAGAAGGGTAACTTACTGAAAAAATTTCCTTGGTTTAATTTAATCTCCTCTTGCAGCCGGTAAATTAGATAAAACCGAGGCACCATCGGACAATAACTCGTGTTCCTCGAGGACAGTGCATTCGGCACTCAATCATAAAATAAGAACTCTCTGATCAGTGGAATAAGATTACTTTTTCTCAACTAATTAAACAATTATGAATTTTTAATTCATATGGACTATAGTCTGCCAATAAACCTTTTCATTTTCATTTTCATTTTCATTTTGTTGATTTTTGAAGTTTTGAGTATGTTATCCATAGATTTTATTTCATCGGGAAATATCCCTTAGGGAGTGAAGGCAAAGCTTTTATTTCCTATTGAAGACTGAATCTGTGAAATTCTGTGTCCGGTGTATACATATAATAATGTATACATTAGGGTGGAGTTAAAAAAACTTTTGTTTGAATTTCAAAATGCTTAGGGTCGGGAAAGTTGCGTATTTATGTGAAACGTACTGTGTGAAATTTTGTAATCGTACGGCTATAATTAAATTGTGCACACTGAACTCAAAGTTTTTAAAAATTGGCAAAATTACTAAAATTTCGTCATTTTTATTTTGTTTTTTTTGACAAGTACTGTGTAAAATTTTTGTAAATTTGTAATTTAATTTAAAAAACGCGAAATTTTAGTAATTTTGCCAATTTTTAAAAACTTTGAGTTCAGTGTGCACAATTTAATTATAGCCGTACGATTACAAAAATTTCACACAGTACGTTTCACATAAATACGCAACTTCCTCGACCCCAAGCATTTTGAAATAAAAAAAAAAAAAAAATTCACTCCACCCAAGTATACAATACATATGATAATGTATACACTCTGTCCGGTGTATACATATAATAATGTAGTGATAAAATTTACTTTTTAATCGTATTGTGATTATAAGTTTATTACTTAAGACAGTGAAGTTAAGGAGATAAGTTGGATGGGCCGAAACCACAATAATTATCAATCTGCACCAGCTCCGGTGATCTACGTACAGCATCGGTAAAAAGTTCGCCTAGACACCTAAAGTCTCTGAAAAGCATAATCTTTTTTTGTTTTTCTTTGTTGACAGTAATAAAATTTCAAAAACAAAACCTAGTCATTACTAATTAGTAATTTTTTTTTATGTAGTTTAGAAATTCTCTACACGAACTTTTTTCCCGACGCTCTACATAGATCACCCGTGGTAAAAATGCAAGAATTTTAGTATTTTTGCAGATAGATCAATCTGCATTTCAGCTATTTAAGTCTCATTTATTTTAAAGAATTAAATATGAAACAGTTATTTCTAAACGTTAATCTTCAAAGTAATGAAGAATGTATACTACCTTTGTATTATGACGTTCTTTAAAGGTTTTAGAAGATGGAAACTGCATATATTCTCTTCTCCTCCTTTTCGTTCTTTCTTTCCCAGTAAATGTCACTATCATTATAGAATTTTAATGTTGTTATATTTTGAATATGTTAACTGCCCTATTTAGACATGCCAACGCTAAACTTAAGCTTCTAACAATATTTGCTCCTGAATTTGATAGACGGAGCGATCACTAGGAAATGTCCGTTGCTAATTTACATTCCTTGTCATATATTATTATTGTGGCCAGATTTAGTAACTAGCAATTAAAAAAACAAAAATTGTGTGTGTGTGTGTGTGTCTCTCTCTCTCTCAATATATATATATATATATATTATATATAATATATATATATATAGAGAGAGAGAGAGAGAGAGAGAGAGAGAGAGAGAGAGAGAGAGAGAGTTTCTAATTTGTTTACATCTTAAACTCCCTCTTCAGGAGTCTAATAACATTTTGGAAAGTATATTATGAAATGAGATGTCAACGCCAATTTCTAATATTGACAGCCGCAAAAAGTGAGGGAAGAAAATACTGTAAATTGTTAGAAAAAATTGTTGCTTCACAGTTCCTATTTCTTTTTAAAATTTGGTTTTATCTGTAAACTATTTCGTTGGTTGTTATGTGCAATGACAGCAAAAACAAACGATGTTCAGTTAAAAAAAAAAGAAAAAAATGAACTGTTAATGACATGTTCGATAATTCCTGTCGAGTTTTTTATTTTTATTTTAACTGTATGACTGTTTACAGTTAAAGTTAGACGTTTTAACTGATCAGTAAGTATAGCTTTTATAGTTTATTTCTTTACAGAAATAATTTATTACTTATGTAAATTTTATGCGTAACAGTGTAGAAGCTGAGGGGTTGTGAAGATGCAGTTATGGTCTTACAGAAAAAGCAATATATGATACAACTCAGAATGGTCCCCTGATAAACTTTTATTACAGTGACATAGATCGTGCATGGAACTTTTCCCAGAAGAGTTCCTTGTTTCATGCACTTACCATCATATATATATATATATATAATATATATATATATATATATATGATGAAAATAACCACGTAGGAAAAGAAAACATGCACGAAATAGTGCTCAAGCGCTTTCGTCTAATGACATCTTCAGGAACACTGAAATTAATAATAAGATTGAGAGAGAGTTCTTGACCATTATTTTGTGCTTTCTTTTTCCTTCGTGGTTATTTTCATCACAAATATTATTCACGTGTTACTTTCGTGAAATAATTTTCATATACAGGGTAGCGCAAAAGTCGCGCATCATAGGAATTTTCAGTGTTGATTATAATATATTATTTTTTCTTTTAAGTAGGGGATAGCTGCGAAACTAACAATAGACGAGAGGGTGAGCTTGGTTTTAATGTATGGTACAACAAATCGATGAATCGGTACAGAATTTAAATTCTGTACCCATTCTATACAATATTCTATTGTTAATTTCGCAGCCATCCCCTACATAAAAGAAAAAAATAATATATTATAGTCAACACTGAAAATTCCTATGATGCGCGCCTTTTGCGCTACCCTGTATATAAAATGACCAAGTTGATTTTCTGTACTTATTGAATAGAGTTACTGTTCAATACATTTTTTAAGAACATGTACAAGACCAATAGGCTATATTTACCAGGAATAGCGATATCTACGAGTAGCATGATGGCAAAATGAGAGAGGAAGTTGGATCAATTTGATAATTTCCACTCTCACCATCCTTCATGCGAAGTCCTTCAGGGGGACCCTCCAGGGTCAGGATTTCAGAAAACCGCAAATTCCTCGTCCATTTTGCCATCACACTACTGAGTGAGTAGTATAGCTGCGTTTAGGGAGACAGTGAAGGACTTCAGCCTATGATTCGTGAGATGCTTTCCACCGTCTATGATGCACTCGCCCATTTTGCGGTCGGACTACTACAATGACTGAGCCGCATTGTGGCGGTAGTAGTATGACCTAAAAATAGGCGAGTGCATCATAGACGGTGGAGAGCATCTCACGAATCATAGGCTGAAGTCCTTCACTGTCTCCCTAAACGCGGCTATACTACTCACTCAGTAGTATGATGGCAAAATGGACGAGGAATTTGGGGTGTTCTGAAATCCTGACCCTGGAGGGTCCCCCTGAAGGACTTCGCATGAAGGATGGTGAGGGGGAAATTACCAAATTGATCCAACTTCCACTCCCATTTTGCCAGCGAGTAGTATAGCCGTGTTTAGGGAGACAGTGAAGGACTTCAGCCTATGATTCGTGAGATGTTCTCCACCGTCTATGATGCACTCGCCCATTTTGCGGTCATACTACTACCGCCACAATGCGGCTCAGTCATTGTAGTAGCCCGACCGCAAAATGGGCGAGTGCATCATAGACGAGTGCATCATAGGCGAGTGCATCATAGTCCTTCACTGTCTCCCTAAACGCGGCTACACTACTCGCTCAGTAGTATCATGGGAAAATGGACGAGGAATTTGGGGTGTTCTGAAATCCTGACCCTAGAGGGTCCCCCTGAAGGACTTCGCATGAAGGATGGTGAAGGGAGAAATTATCAAATTGATCCAACTTCCTCTCCCATTTTGCCATCATACTACTCTACGTGACAATCTTACGCAATGTCACGAAATGATACATTCAAACATAATTTTATATTTGTATTTCTACTTCTGAATGTCCTCTAAATAGAGTTTACGTCTGATTTCTATAAGAAAATACCTCTTAGGGGATTAAAAAGAGTGAAACAACTCCCAAATTGTTTTCCTTGGTAAGAAATTACATTAAATTATCAGAGAGGCAAACGTCGTAGTGAAAATACTCAATAGCCCGTAATTTTGTGGTTTTTAAATCAGATAGACAATTTAATGCTTCACTCGAAATTATAATATATATTATTCTGAATAACTTTTTTTTTTTTCATCTTCTTTAACCAAGTTCTTTAGCCTCTCTTGTCACGGTTCAATGAGGTGCTTTTTCTTTTTACATTTTTAATACAAGTTTCAAAAGCTGATTTGTTCAATGATTTTTTTTAACTTTTCTCGTGCATTTACGAAGATTTTCACTGATTAAAATGTTTCCAAATTAACAAACTTAAAACTTTATAAAGAAATAAACCAAAGTAGAAATAAAAGATCTTAAATTAATTGGACAGAAATATTTAAAGTATAGTTACTTTTAGTTATTTTAACAAGTTCGAATTTTATTTAAGAACCCGCACAATGAAAGGTTGAATTTTCTGAAATGTTTTTGTTTATTGGAGAAGAGGGAAAATTTCAGGGCTACGTGGAACACTTTTTTTTCCCAAATTTTAGTAATACCCTTCATAGAGAACTCATAATTATATCAGTCAAACTATATATATATATATATATATATATATATTAGTGATGTAGCGGATGTCATTTTTTTCACATCCGCGCATGCGGATGCGGATGAGGATGTTTGATTTCAGCATCCGCGGATGCGGATGCGGATGTCTACATTTTCGTTATTTTTTAGGATATATTCGAGATTTGTTGTGTTTAACGTATATAATAAGTTATTATATAGAGAGAGCTGTAGCTATAATGTAGTATAATTGATTAATTGTACAATAATTGCTGTACTTTTCTCTGAACATATAAAATAATATCAAGCATCTAACTAATATAGAAATCAATTAGTGAATTCGTCTGCAAATAAATTCGTTATATTTTGTTGAGTTTCAGCCACAATTAGAAACCATAATTGTGTTACCAGGATGCGGGACGTGAACCCAACTCAAATGCACCCCACCGACCTCTTTCCCCAACCTCCACCCTTATAGAAAGAGATCTTTAATTAGCTTGATAACTATTTATATTAAGTTTAAAGTTTTATTAGGCATATTTATAAATGAGTAATTAAAATAAAGTAAACTAAGATGTTCATCGTTTAATGTTCAAACTTAATTATAGGAAGGTTATGCTTAAGGAACATTAATTTTTCTGCCTTTTCTGCTGCCAGTCTGTTTCTCTTTTCATCATATATTAATCCAGCACTGCTAAATAATCTCTCGCTTGGTACGTTTGTTGGAGGACAGGCTAAATGTTTCCTTGCAAGTTACTCAAGTATGGATAGATATTCTGCGTATTTTCCAGCAACTAATAGGATTGTCACATGCAGCCAGGCGTTTTTCTTGGTGATAGCTCTCGATCATTTTTACTACATCTTTTGACATCGCGTAGGTCTCGTCATTGCTGCTTGACTCAAGAAACTGAGAGACAGATTCTGTGATAGATTTGCTTGTTGAAGGTGTTGGTTCTGTCACTGAAACTTTTATTCTTTTGGTGGGTGGCGAAGCGACAGATTCAAGAGATTGAAGCTCTTCAACTGCTTTGCCAAGTGATGATTTAACTCGTTCTAATGTACTAGGTGAAAATAACTTAGCTTTGTAACGTGGATCTAAGTAGGTTGCAAGAGAGTAACTTCATACAAGAACAGCCTCTCGTCTTGTCGCTTGCATCACTTTTGCGCACAATGAACTAGTTCTATTAATATAGTAGAATTTGATAATTTCCGCTTATTAATGACATTTTATCTCAACGGTCCACATCCGCACGACATCCGCAGTCCAAAGTGCGGATGCGGGTGCGGATGCGAGAAAATGTGCGGATGTTCCGCGGATGCGGATGCGGATGTGACCTACATCACTAATATATATATATATATATATATATATATATATATATATAGTGACTAGACATTTTATCTAACTTACCAAACCTAATTGACACGTCATATCTTCTCGATAAAATGTCGTACTCTCTTCAACGAAGGCAAGCATTAAATGTACAAAAACTAAACATTTTAAGGCCCCCTGTCACCCCGACCCCACGCCTAAAAGAATACTTCATTATTTGAAAAAGGCATTATATTAGTCGCCCTCATATCCTCAATGAATATACAATTAAACATGAAATCAAATGACGACAATTGTCTTTTCATCTGTACTCCCACATCCAGTTATTGTTCAGGTTCATTCATTGATTCCCTTCAACTTATTTAACCACGAAGTGTCATGGAGAGGAACGGTGTAACGCATAACACCTACCTAGTGCCAGTACCAGTGTTAAAGTACCAAAGAGAGTGCCTGTGCCAATGCCAAGAGGGGGGGGGCCATCCCCCCAAAAGAGGAGAAAATTGAATATAGAGTAACCTAACCTGAACTGGAAAATAAAAATTTGTATATACTCTGTATATAATATATATAATATATATATATATATATATATTATATATATATACGCACACACACATGGGCTTGTGCTTCGCAAACTCGCTTACGGCGAGGGCACGTTAGTGTTACCCCTTTGAGGGGAGGTCATTCTCCCTCTCCCCCCAAAACCCCCTCACTCCCTTTATGCAACTTCGGGGCTAACCCCCACCCCCCTTGTTGTTTCAAATAATTTGGTGAGATGAGATGTAAGCGACACTGGCCTATAGGTCTTGGCCTCGGATCCATTGGAAGTATGTTCGCTCTCTTCAGGATGCTCGGTACTTCTCCCGTGTGTAGTGATCGTTTCCATATCCAATAGAGGGGCTTGGTGATTTCATTGTAACAGGTTTGGATGAGTGTGGCATTCCATTTGTCCTGTCCTGGCGCCGAGTGTGCTTTTAATTTCCCTATAGCTTGTATAATATCATCCGTTGTAAAGTCGAAGTCCGTTATACTTTCCTCGTGTAGTTCTTCTTCAAAGAACGCGTTTCTAGCGCATATTAATTTATCAGTTTTTGGGATACTGAAAGATGATTCATACTAAGCTGTTAATTTTTTAGATACTTCTTTTAGAGCATTGGATAAAACATTGTTTTCATTCATCAGAGGTCCGACGACAGTAATGTGATTTTTCGACTTCCTTTTCGCAAAATTATAGAAGTACTTTGAGTTAACCTTTATCGCTCCTGTAACGTCATCTTCTTTCTCTGTATGTTTCCTAATTAGACCCTGTATGACGCAATCTATACTCTTCAGTGTACCGTTTAATATTTTTCTGATGTTGTTGACTTTGCAGTTTCTTAATTTTACAGTCACTCTTTTTCTCTTGCGGAACATTGACCTCTTTTGTCTCTCGAACCTGCTTCTCTTTCTTCTTTGTTGCCTTTTTGGGACATGTCTTTCCACAATTTCCAACATCTTCTCTTCTATGGTTATTAGGATCTCTTCTGTTGTTTTGCCCTTAAAGATGGTTTTCAGTCTATTGCTTCCATGCTGAATGCAATACCTTTCCACTTTATACAGTACCTTTGGAGTGAAAATTAAAAATTTCGAATTTGCTTCTTTCTCTAGTACATGTTCTTTCCTTTCCTGTTGCTTTTATATCGGTTGTTATTTCAATAATGTTGTGATCTAATATAGAAAATAAGAACAACATTCCTGTTCTCGTAATCATGCTCAGCGATGATTATTTAAAGCTTCACAATTTGACCATTAGTGAAAGCGAAGTACTCTCGGCCAAAGGTAAAACTAATCCTAATAAAACTCCCGGTCCAGATAAGCATTTCCCGAAGGTACTTAAAGAAGTGAACTGCGCAATAGTCCCTCCTCTCACATATATATTTAATAAAGAGTTACAGTCTGGAGAAGTTTCGGTCGATTGGAAACTTGCAAACATTATGCCAATATTTGAAAAGGGGACAAATCATTTCCGGGAAATTATCGTCCCATCAGCCTGACTTTAGTAGTTGGTAAGCTTATGGAGACGATCGTTCAGGACAAAATAGTTAATCACTCAGAAATTAATAAATTAATCAAAGATTCTCAACACGGCTTTCGACGTAATCGCTCTTGTCTTCCTAATTTGCTCGACTTCTTTAATGATATTGTAAATATATATGTCGAGAGTAAAACAGTAGATATATTTATCTTTCGATTTTCAAAAGCGTTTGATAAAGTGCCACATGGGAGATTATTAGCTAAACTTCATTCTCACGGAATTGATGCTAATGTTCTCAAATAGATCGAAAATTGGCTTAGTGGACTTAAACAAAGAGTGGTCATTAATGGCAAAGCGTCTAAATGGAAAAAAAGTAATTAGCGGCGTGCCTCAGGGTTCAGTTCTGGGACGAGTCCTTTTTATTATTTATATCAATAACATCGACTTAGGAATTAAGAGTATAATTGCAGAATTTGCTGATAATACCAAACTAGGGGAACGAACAATATCAGCGGTAGAACGTTTGGAGATTCAAGATATTAATAAATTACTTGAATGAGCGGAAATTTGGCAAATGAACTTTAATATAGATAAATATAAAACTTTGCACATCGGTAGAAACAATGTTAAAGAAAAGTATTTTATGCGTGACAAGACACTAACAAGTGTTACGGAAGAGAAAGATTTAGTATTATTGTTGCTGACATTCTTAAACCGAGTAAGCAATGTATCGAAGCAGTCAGAAAAGCAAATAGAATCTTGGGATTTATTGATAGATCGTTTGAATATAAGTCGGAGAAAACATTGCTAACATTATATAATTTCATAGTACAACCCCACCTGGAATACTGCGCTCAATTCTGGTCCCCATTTTTACGACAGGACAGAGACAGAATGGAGAGAAAAAAGGCGAATTCGACGTGATTTAATCCAGGTTTTTAAAATTAATTATTAAAGTTTTGATAATGTCGACGAGAAAAAATATTTCACCTTCAGGAATACAGATAGAACTCGCGCTAATGGTCTCAAATTAGTGGGTAAACATTTTAATTCTAATGAAGTTAAACATTTTTAGTTCAATCGTATAGTTAATTTGTGGAATGGATTGCCAGCCAGCGTTGTTCAAAGTAATTCGATCGAATCGTTTAAAAAGAAACTAGATGCTTATCTTGCCTTAAACTCCCAGTTGGAAGCATTTGTTAGCGCGTACAAATATTGTAGAATTTTCACTTGGACTCCCTCCTCTGTATTTTAAAATTTTCACTTCAGCTTTAAATTTCTTTTCGACCTCTCCGCCGACCCTTTTCGCTGCTTTGTTCTGGGACTTTCACTTGTATTTAACTTTTCTTACTTCCCTTGACCTTCCTTCTTAAACAGACAGCGTCGTAGGGACCAGCCGGTCTGGTGCTGTTTGGTGTACTTTGTATTCCTTTGTATTTCTTTGTACATTATAGTTGGGGATATTTCTGTTATCAATTAGGTTGCTGTTGTTTGTGAATACCAAATCTAGGCAGTTGTTTTTTTGTTTATTTTCTGTTATTTCTTGCGTTAACATAAATTCATCGGCTAGAGTTAGCAGTATTTTTGCCTGCTCCTGGTCTTTCCGTGTGCCTCCCTGGTCTTGGTGTGTAGGCTACATATATTTCTTCCTATTCTTTTATATTTCATGAATGGGAAATTAAAATCAGGGCAGAAAATAATATTTGGGGTTGGGAAATGTAGAGATTTCATCCACTTCCTCACCTCTGCAATGGTATCTGAGAATTTTGTAGTTGAAATGTTCGGAAGTCTATATATTACAATTAGTACCAGGTTTAATTTTTAAACTTTTGCTGCTACCAAGTCGCCTTAGTTGTTTGAAGTACTTATAGTCATTTCAGCCATTGTTTTTCGCGTGTATAAATAGCACATCCTCCTTTTCGTCTTTATGTTCTGTCGGCTCGAAGTAAGTTATAGTTGTCAATTTGTATCTCTTTTTTTGTCGATACGAAACTCAGTTAATCTGGCATTCCTTCAAATGAGTTTCCGTGAGGCACATAAAGTCTGCTCTTGTTTCTTGCACGAGTCCTTTCAGGTATGTGACTTTGTCCAGGGAATGGTTTGATTTTAGGCCCTGAATGTTGGCTAGGATTATTTTTATTTTTTCTCTATCGTTTTTACATACATGTGGTTCCGATTCGTTTTCCAATGGTGGTGCCGGTTTCATTGCCTCGTGATCCTCCGAGAATTTTCCTTTCTTTCTCCGTTTCGATATTTGTTGTCCCGATATCGCACGTAATTTCTCTCTATTTTTATTCTGATCCCTGTATTTGTTAATTGGCTTTGTATTTGTTGGATGGTATTTAGTAGTTGAATTGTGTTTGTTCATCTAAAAAATTGGTAGCCCTCTCTGTTGCTGGTTTTGATTACTCAACTGTCGTGTTCCTTTGAAGATGGTGGTAACGTATTCGCATCTCCCATATCCTGCGCAAGTTTTGCAGATAATAAAGGGGTGGAGCTTGCAGATTTTTTCCAATTTACAAATATCCATTTTTGTAAATAGAAGTTACATAAAGTGGGATGTGCATAGATGCACTGCCCATCCCGGTATCTTCAATGCCCTTTTGCATAATATTTGCATGTGAAATTTTCCCCTTTCAAGTCTTTGTCGTCTTTTCTTTTTTTGTTTTTAGTTTTTGTCGTCTTGTAATGAAGAAAAAAAAAAATATATATATATGAAAATTATTTCACGAAAGTAACACGTGAAAAATATTTATGATGAATAAAACCACGAAGGAAAGGAAACACAGAATGGTGCTCAAGTGCTTTCGTTTAATGACATCCTCAGGAACACTGAAGTAAATAAAGAGTTCAAGACTATATATAGGTTACAAAAAAAAAATATATATATATATATATAGTAAATACAGAGATAAAAATTGTGGGAGGAGCATACATATTTGTAGTTTTCCTTACAAATGTGTATGCTCCTCCCACAATTTTTATCTCTATGTTTACTATATATATATACTGTATATATATATATTTTTTTTTGTAACCTACCGTATTTGACGGCTTACAAGACGCTGCGCCGTGAAAGACGCACCTTAATTTTGGAAAGGTAAATTGAAGAAAAAAAGTTTTTGATGCCCTTTATTGTTAATAGAATGGATATGTAAAATTCAATAAAAAGAAAACCCAAAAGCCAATAAAGAAAGATAATATGATTATTACTCTTATTATTTGTTATTAATCAACTTCAGATTCATTACTGACATTATCATCATTATTGATGCTTATTGATGCTTTCGGCTTCTAAGACGCAGGGCGATTTTTTAAGGTATTTATAAGGAAAAAAAGTGAGTCTTATAAGCCGACAAATATGGTATATATAGTCTTCAACTCTTTATTTACTTCAGTGTTCCTGAGGATGTCATTAGACGAAAGCGCTTGAGCACCACTTTGTGTTTCCTTTCCTTCGTAGTTTTATTCATCATTATATATATATATATATATCCGTCATTTCCATTCAAAAGTTTGTTATTTTGTGAATAAAATTGAATTCTTGAATTCTGTCATTCTATAAAAGAATTAATTACGGTTTTTATTAAATTCCATCTAAAATTTTTTTAATCATTTCAACAGGAATAATTTTATTCAATTAAAAAGATTTTTTAATTCATATTTCATGTCATAATGAGGTGAATTATTATCATAATGAAAATTAGTGCACCTTCAGCTTCAAAGCTAAGATTATATATATATATATATATATATATATATATATATATATATATATATATATATATATATATACCTTTGGTAACCTTTGGTTAGCTTCCGCCCGAATTGTTCATTCTGACGAAGGTCAAGCTTTTCACTCCACCTTAGACCTACAGTTTAACCTGGAATCCGAACCACACCCCACCAGCAGCAGCCCAGCGTCTTAACCACTAACATTTAACATATATATATATATATATGAAAATTATTTCACGTGAATAATATTTATGATGAAAATAACCACGAAGGAAAAAGGAAACACACAATGGTGCTCAAGCGCTTTCGTCTAATGACATCCTCATTAAACGAAAGCGCTTGAGCACCATTGTGTGTTTCCTTTTTCCTTCGTGGTTATTTTCATCATATATATATATATATATATATATATATATATATATATGATGAATAAAACCACGAAGGAAAGGAAACACAAAATGGTGCTCAAGCGCTTTCGTCTAATGACATCCTCAGGATGTGTATATATATATATATATATATATATATATATATGAAAATGAAAAGGTTTATTGGCCGAGTATAGTCCGTATGACAAATATTATTAATACAATGACAGTGGCCTAGGTGGCCTAGTGGTTAAGACGCTGGGCTGCTGCTGGTGGGGTGTGGTTCGGATTCCAGGTTAAACTGTAGGTCTAAGGTGGAGTGAAAAGCTTGACCTTCGTCAGAATGAACAATTCGGGCGGAAGCTAACCAAAGGTTACCAAAGGTATATATATATATGTCAGCTATTGTGGGGTTGCGAGGAAAGCGTAACTTAATAATGAAGATGAAGATCCGAGAAATGGAAAAACACTCTTAAATTTTTAATTAATACCAACGTTTCGGAATACACACATAAAATAATAAAATACAGAAGACATTTGGGATCACCTGAAGATCAGGGCCCCCAGCCTTCTCTAGTTAGCCCTTATAAGGCTAACTAACGAAAGTATCACGACCTAAACTAACCAGTCGTTAGGTCAACTGTACGCCCTTGACGATTGGTTAGGTTAGGTCGTGATATTTTCGTTAGTTAGCCTTATAAAGCTAATTAAAGAAGGATGGGGGCCCTGATCTTCAGGTGATCCGACATTTGGGTTAGGATAACCAAGTTAGTTAAAAAGCTAAAAACTTCACTTATACGGAAGACTAGAAAAGCGGGATCACCTGAAGATCAGGGCCCCGAGCCTTCGTTAGTTAGCCTTATAAGGCTAGCTAACGAAAATATCACGACTGAACCTAATCATTCGTTAGGTCATCTCTACGCCCTTGACGACTGGTTAGGTTAAGTCGTGATATTTTCGTTAGTTAGTCTTATAAGGCTAACTAAAGAAGGCTGGGGGCGCTGATCTTCAGGTCATCCGAAAAGCACGATTATAAGACTAGAAAACACAAGCGTAACTCGTACTTCTTCATCTGTTGCAGAGATCAGGACTTAGTTCTTGGTTTCTTCAAATTTAAACTTATTAATAATTATTTACAAAGAAGTTCAATTTAGAGGATTTGTCAAAAACAGTTATTAATAACTGAAATTAAGAATAAAACAAAACTTATTAATGCTTATAAGAATGATCTCAACCAATCTACTCATAATTTCAAGTTTTTGTATCCTGTATTGACTCTGGTCACCTTTTAAACCTGATTGAAAATAATAATGTAAATGCATTGCCAACGTTGAATTTACGCAGACTAAAAACTGTTAAAATTAGGGTACAATACCCCGAGTAAGTAATTTTTTCATAATTATTTCGCTAGGATTCTCTCATTCCAAATAAGGTAATTTTGGATCACCTGAAGATCAGGGCCCACAGCCTTCTTCAGTTAGCCTTATAAGGCTAACTAACGAAAATATCACGACTTAACCTAACCAATCGTTAGGTCAATTGTACGCCCTTGACGACTGGTTAAGTTAAGTCGTTATATTTTCGTTAGTTAGCCTTATAAGGCATAGCAAAAATTTTAACTTTTTATCCAAAAGTTTACGTTAACTTTTATTTCCTTTTATGCTTTTAACCTTTATTTTAATAAGCCTGAATCATCTGAAGATCAGGGCCCCCATGTATTCTTGTTTTTTGCTTTACAGTACCAAATATAATAAATTAAATTGAATGCCCGGTTAGGTCAACTGTACGCCCTTGACGATTGGTTAGGTTAAGTTGTGATATTTTCGATTTTCGTTAGTTTTAACGAAGATATCATTTGGTAATTGAGGCTGGGGGCCCTGATCTTCAGGTGATCCCTTTTAGTTACAATTTATAAAAATTCTTGGGCTCTTTTTCCAAAATCAGGACCGTTTTTTTATATCTAAAAAGTTACATTATTATTATGTGGTTTTTGCCGAGTTCAAAAAAGTTACTCTTTTTCTGAAGAAATGAAAAATAAAAAAGTTACACCAATTTTTATTTATAATATTAGGTCGATATATGTAAATAATGGTAATAAAAATTGGTGTAACTTTTTTATTTTTCATTTCTCCAAAAAAAGAATAATTTTTTTTTTAACTCAGAACGGTCCGGATTTTGGAAAAGGCCCATTCTTGGTACTCATATTATCACCATTAACTTATGATTTCTACGAGATTCTTTATTTTGTGAAAGAACTCACAATTTTTAATAATGATTTTTATACTATTAATTTTTTTAATGTAAAAATCCCTATTTACTGACGTCCCTGTTGCTGAAATCATAAACACTCGCGTTGACAGCCTTTTGTGGAGCACTAACTCGGTTCATGGCTTCAATAAATGTCAATTATGGGAAATATTAAAGTTCCCAGTTGAGGACCTTATATTTATATTTAACAACGAATACTACAAACAATCGGAAGGCGACCAAATGGGGTTGCCCCTCGGTCCCACTTTCGCTAATGCATTTCTTTGTCACCACAAAACTAAGTGGCTAAATGATTGCCTTATCTACTTCAAACGTCTTTTTCACAGAAAATATGAGACGCTCCAGCCAAGCGCCAAAATTAAGAAAATTGAGAAAAGTTAAAGTCTGTCAACTCGCAAAATGGCATAATTTTTGAACCAATAACGATATTTGATTGATTTCGACCATACGTACAGGTCCATAATCTGCTCCCTGACTCACCCACGGGATAGAGGAAGGGGGGGAAATATAGTGGTATAAATAACTCAATTCTGGCCTCACTGGCGCTTGGCAGGTTGTGGTCCGGAGCGCCTCATATAATGGTGATTCTTTCCTTCTGTTTAAATTCCCAATATTGAATTAACTTCTGAGGTTCAAAATCTTACAATTCTTTGTTCTTTTTGGATATCAAAATAACGAAAAATCGGTCCTGCTTTGAAACTTCGGTTTATTGCAAACCCACTTTCATTGGTCTTACCATCAATTTCTTGTCTTTTAGCCCTTAAATTCCAAACGAAATTTAACCCTAATATTGACTAATAGAGCTCTTAACATCTGCTCAAATTTCCTTAGTCTTCATGATAAATTAGAATTCATAAAACAATTTACCACGAATGGTTTTCCCGAGAAACTGGAAGAAACTACAACTGGCAGGTCTTTAAATAGTTTAATTAACCCCATTAACCCCACAACTAGGGGCATAATCACTCTCCCTAAAAACATTTTATACTTTACTTTGCTTTACACGGGATCTTTAAGCTTCAATATAATTAACAAACTTCTGAAATTACTTAAAGAATTCTATCCTGAACTACATATCAGAGTTATTCTCCCTCCGACCAGATCAGTTCTTTATTTGTCTAAATTTAAAAATACTCTTCCTACACTCCTTTGATCCTCCATAATTTATCAATATAACTGTAAACACTGTATGGGGGTCATATATAGGTAAAACTAAAAGACGCGTGAAATCCCCTATCCTATCTTCGAACACCTTGGAAAGTCAGTTCGTACAAATCAACTTCTCACCAAACCAACCAACTCTTACATACATAATCACGCGCATAATAACAGTCACCCGATTTCGCAATCAAATTTTAGTGTTTTCGTCGGTACCAGTTCTGACTTCAAACTTAAAATCATTGAATCATTATTTATTTACAAACTTAAACTGAATCTCATCTCGGATGAATCGTCGATTGAACTCATTCTGTGTTTCAATTAAAGTACGAATACCAATTTTTTGTCTTTATTTTGTAATTATATTTAATGTCTGTTCCGGTCTTTTTTGTAATTTTTAATTATAAGTTTTTAACTATTCATAACTTTAACTTAGTTATCCTAACCCAATGTCTTTTGTATTTTGTTATGTTGGCCCTGATGATGAAATATATGTATTCCAAAACGTTGGTGTCAATTAAAAATCGAAGAATGTTATTCATCTCTCTGGTGTTCCTATTCTTGATGATGACTATGTTTTAAGAGCCAGCGTCACTACTGTATATATATATATATATATATATATATATATATATATAGTAGTGACGCTGGCTCTTACGTAAAACAAGGTCACTGTAAAAATTTTCATATAATATTGTGTATTATATGGGAAATTTTACAATCGTAGTGATATGTTCTGCCTAAAACCAGAAGATGCAAGATAGTAACTTATATTAATAGAAATGTAATTTGAGTAATTATTTATTTAACAAAGTATGAATTTTTTTCCTAAATAATGCAGTACTGGGCACTTATTCCTTTTTCCCCCACAATTTCTTTTTTCCCGGTTAGGTCAACTGTACGCCCTTGACAATTGATTAGGTTAAGTCATGATATTTTCATTAAAATATTCCACTTATTCCTTTCCCCCACCTCCCCTGAATTTCTGCATATAATATTTCAAAAGACAACCAACTTCTTAAAAAATGTTTATTTTTGTAAAAGTGATGTGGGTGAGAAAAGGAACAAGTATCCAGTACTGTAATAATAAAGAAAAATGGCATAACTATCATCAGTAACTCTTCTAATTTGCGTATGCGTAACTTCTATATAAAAATTGCGGTGCTACTGTAGTATGCGGTCTACCGACGATTGGTTAGGTTTAGTCATGATATTTTCGTTAAAACTAACGAAAATATCATGACTAAACCTAACCAATCGTCAAGGGCGATTGACAATGGGATGTAAACAAACAATTAGTAAACAAGATAAGAAGCTATAATTAAAAGGTAGACCGCCGAATCGTAGGTAGACCGCATACTACAGTAGCACCAAAATTGCTTTCATAAAATGTTTTTTCTTAAGTTAACGTTCTTAAAATAAAATTACGTTCAGATCTGATTGTGAGGTACAGAGAAATATACCCGTTTCTTTATTTTACTAATAAAGCAGGAGCATTCTTAAATGCTTGTAAAAAAAAAGATTAATTGGCAACTCGGCTTACATCTTGCAACTTATGCCTGACAATAATCATATATTTTATCATTTTTAAATAATAAAAATGTTCACTAACTGACATTAAGAGTAAAGTTAATCGGTAACTGAAATGATTCCTATAATAAATCAATCTTCTTATAAAAACAAATATAGTTTTAGAAATAGTTTTTCAATTACTGTCAAAAATATTTTTCGAGAAATTTTAACACTAAAAGTGATCCGCAACTTGAGAATTGTAACACTGCGGAAAATACACAATTACTAAGATTCGTAGGAATTAAAATTAAAATGAGAATATTCAAAAAACAAACATTTTTTAGAGAAAAACTCGTAAGCAAAATACTGAAATAAATGTATGTAATTATCAGATATCTAAATTGTATTATCAGATATCTAAAATTATACAGATAAATACTGAAAAATACTGTGTAATTTTATGTAACTTTTATTCTCTTTCTGAGAAAAAGGTTTTTTTTTTAAATTTTCATGTGTAATATTTACTAACCTGACCTTCAGCGTCGCCTCTGATATATATATATATATATATATCCTTCCACACAATAAAGAAAGTGGTTGGTAGATAAATGGGTACCCTGGGTGGCCTAGTAGTTAAGACGCTGAGCTGCTGGTGGGGCGTGGTTCGGATTCCACGTTAAACTGTAGGTCTAAGGTGGAGTGAAAAGCTTGACCTTCGTCAGAATCAACAATTCGGGCGGAAGCTAACCAAAGGTTACCAAAGGTAGCGTGTGTATATATATATATATATATATATATATATATATATATTATATATATATATATATATATATATATCGGACCAAGTTGAAAAACGAAGACAGTGCTTTATCTGATGATCTAACAGAAGTATCTGAAATATTAAGAGCTCAGTACGAATCACCTTTCAGTATACCAAAAACTGACAAACTGATATGCGATAGAAACGTGTTCTTTGAAGAAGAACCACAAGGGGAAAGTATGACGGACTTTGACTTTACGACAGATGATATTACACAAGCTAGAGGGAAACTAAAAGCACACTCAGGGGCAGGACCGGACAAATGGAATGCCACACTGATCAAAAATACAATCGCTGAGCCCCTATATTGGATATGGAGACGGTCACTAGACACGGGAGAAATACCGGGCATCCTGAAGAGCGCGAACATAGTCCCAATATATAAAGGAGGAGATCGATCCGAGGCCAAACACTACAGGCCAGTGTTGCTTACATCTCATCTCACCAAAATATTTGAAAGAATAGTTGGACAGAAAATCTATGACTTTTTGGAAACTCAGAAAAAAATAAATGATAACCAACATAGGTTACGGTCAGGCAGATCATGCCTATCACAACTAATGGAACACTACAACAACATTATTGATGCACTGCAAAGTAATGAAAACTATGATGTGCTACACACAGACTTTGCTAAAGTGTTCGACAAGTGTGACCATGGAATCATAATACATAAACTGAAATATATGGGAATAACAGGAAAAGTAAGGAAATGGATATATAATTTCCTTAGTGAGCGGCGGCAAGTCGTTACAGTACAAGGAATATCTTCATCAGAATCAGAGTTCCTCAACTCAGTACCACAAGGAACAGTATTAGTTCCACTACTCTTCATAATCATGCTAACTGACATAGATAAGGACGTTACCAGAGACGGCATAGTGACATCCTTTGCCGATGACACAAAGATCAGTAGAAAAATAAGAAACCCAGAAGATATACGATCTCTACAGACCGACATAAACAGAATCTACAAGTGGACGGAAGACAACAATATGAAGTTTAATACTGAGAAATTTCACCTGTTACGTTACAGGAAAAGAGAGGACCTAAAATCCATTGAATATTATACCCCAAATGGACAGGAAATTCAGAAAAATTCTAAAGCAATAGATTTAGGGGTTGTAATCAGTGGTGTAGTGCTAAATAAAGAAGTGAGGGAACGCATTTTGAAAGTGTTACTCAGATGCGGGGAGGGGGACAATGGCGAGCGCGGCGAGCCCATACAGCTGGGCGTCCGGGGGCACTGTAAGCCCCCCGGGAAATCTTTTGAAAGCTGACCAATTTCAGGGATATTTTGAGGTCATATGCACTGGATATTAGGATATATTCCAAGGTTGAAGATGCAGTATTTCCAGTGTCATTAGATATACGACATCCAGTACGATCAATAAAAATAGCTAACAACTGGAATGATTAACTAAAAAAAGTTAACAACTGGTACACACCGTGGTGACTGTTTCACCAGATCTTTATAGGCTAGCATTGCCTCAGTCGAAGCTAAAAGAAATGAAACAGTTAATGATTCTTTCTCATATTTCTTCTAGGGGTGGGAATTAAAATTTCATGACGTTAGAGATTTGTAAGTTCGGATTTATTTGAAATAGTGAGGGAACGCCGTTCCGTCTACCAAAAAAAGTAAGGGAACGCCGTTCCCACGCGTTCCCACAGCACTACACCACTGGTTGTAATGACTGATGATGTGAAATTTGAAATACAAAATAAGATAGCAGTAAACAGAGGAAAGAGAATAACTGGGCAGATGCTGAGAACCTTTAAACGAAGGGAAGGGAGAGGAATATAATGATTCCTCTATTGAAAACACTGATGATACCCAAATTGGAATACTGCTCAGTCTTAACATGCCCATATAAAAAAGAAGACATTAGACAGCTAGAAGGTATCCAGAGAAGCTTCACAGCCAAGATCAATGGGTGCAAAGAACTAAATTACTGGGAAAGGTTACGCGAACTAAACCTATATTCACTGGAAAGGAGAAGAGAGAGATACACTATTATTTACACTAGCCCCTAATCTTACTCTAAACCCTGTACCTCCCCAAACAACGGTGGAAAGTAGAAAAGGAAGACTGTGTCGTGTTCCAAAATTAAAGGCGAGACAGGGAACATCCTTAACCCTGAAAGAAAATAGTTTTGTTGTGAGAGGACCAAAACTGTTTAATCAGCTGCCCAAAAACCCAAGGAACACGAGTGGTGTTGCGGTGGACATCTTCAAAAGAAGATTAGACCCATGGCTCAGCACAATCCCCGATGAGCGGGCGTACCTGGCTATGTGAGGTGGAGAGTAGAAGAAACCAACTCTCTGCTTCACCAGGCCAACTCGAGAGGAGGGGCGACAGGCTTGACCTTCGTGAAATGAGGAATCATCGCACGGAACATTTTATATATATATATTATAATTAATGTAAAGAACGACGCTTGTATAGAAGAACGTTCCGCACAAGATGAGGAAGGCCCATGGTGTAGTGGATAGCATATCTGACCGGCAATCGGAAGATCCCGGGTTCGATTCCTGGGTGGTTACCTCATTTTTAATTTGTCCGTTCTCCTTCCTCATCTTGTGCGGAACGTTCTTCTATACAAGCGTCGTTCTTTACATTAATATATATATATATATATATATATATATATACAGAGTCATGCAAGAAGTAAATAGACACCCTTAATTTTATGGTAAAATGTATGCATCCAAATTTTTTTGCCATTATTATGACTAATATTCGTTTCCTTTTTTTAGATTGTAATATACCCATCCTAGAACATGCCTCGAACACAAGATATAGCTGCACGTCCATAATAACCAAGCTGATGAAGATAGTTTACTGCTGTTCTTGGGCTAATTTTGAGTTTTTCTGCCACTTCTGAAGCTTTTAAACGAGGGTTGTTCTCAACAGATCTTCGAACAAAACGAAGACATCTGTCAGAAGACCCAGGTCGATCAGGTCGTGATTCAATTGATGTTTTGCCCTTTTCTTTAAATTGGACTAGTATTCTGTTAACAGTAGAAAGGGGTATTCCGAGATTCCTAGCTATTTGTCGCTGGGACAGTCCACCCTCAGAATGACCAACAATCCGTCCTCGTTGAAAGTCAGAAATTTCTTTGGAATCTTGTGTTCGAGGCATGTTCTAGGATGGGTATATTACAATTTAAAAAAAGGAAACGAATATTAGTCATAATAATGGCAAAAAAATTTGGATGCATACATTTTACCATAAAATTAAGGGTGTCTATTTACTTCTTGCATGACTCTGTATATATAATATATATATATATAATATATATAATGAAAATAACCACGAAGGAAAAAGGAAACACACAATGGTGCTCAAGCGCTTTCGTCTAATGACATCCTCAGAAACACTGAAATAAATAACAAGTTCGAGACTATATATAGGTCACACAAAAAATTAAATAGAAAAATTAAAATTGTAGGAGGAGCATAAAAATTTATAAGGAAAAGCTACCATTGCCCTTTTCGTCCATTTGTCAGAGTTATCCCACTGTATTGATTGGAATAATGCTTCAATTTTGTTTCACTCGAGCAACATTGTTAATAGACATATTCTTGAGTCTGCCATTATTCAACTTACAAATAATTTCAACATTAGCCAGGGCCTTTTTTCGCTTGATCCTGTTGTTTTGAATTCATTCAGAATGGATTTAGACAAGAGGAGCAAAGTGTTTTACGTTTGTTAATTTAAAATAACTTTTCCTATGAAACCGGACTTATGGGACACCCTGTATTATAAGGTTTTAAAAATTGAAAAATAAATTTAATTTATTAAAATGTAAAATTTTGATTACATTTCTCAGAAAATAAAAATAATGCAAATTTTTCATTAATTTTTTTGTTCCATTAATTTTTAATATTAAAAAAAATGTTACAAAAAAAATTGCTGAATTTTTTTAGAAATTATTTATTTAAATTTTATTTATTTGATTTTGTTTAGTTAAACCTTAATTTAGTCTTTAACTCTAATCATTGTTTATAATAGGAATAATATACTGTAGTTCGTTTACTCCCTCCTGCGTGAGGTCACTTATCGTCTGTTGGTAAATGTTATCCTTTATTCCGCGACATGATTCCCACCTTTTTGGCGGACAGATAATTTTTTTCTATTATTTATCAACATTGTCCCACTGCTGATTTTTTGTGTTCACATTATCTTCAAAAGTGGACATTTTGAAGGAAAATCTACAGAATTCTCGCGAAAGTAAAATTACTCGTTGTAGGTTGTAGGGTGTCATCAGTATATGACTTGTCCACGAGTTGCCTTTTTTTTTAATGCAGGAAGAAGGGGCCAAGGGCAAATGCCCACAAAAGCGCCCCTCCCATAAAAGAAGAAAAGAGCCAAAATCAAGGTCCGGGGTTTTCGAAATGCCTAGACACTCTGCGTTTGAAAGAGGGGAGGTCATAGACAGGAGGAAAGATGGATTGAGGAAGATTGTTCCAGAGTGAACCGGTTGAGTAGGTGAAAGATTGAAAATACAGATTAACCTTCGCGTTAAATAGTTGGACAGAAAAGGAATGAAAAAGTATAGAAAGTCTGGTGCTGCGTGCTCTCCTTAAAGGAGGAGGCATGCAGTTAGAGAGTTCATAAGTTAAGAATTCATAACTCATAAATTATGAGTTCGTAAGTTATTTTGGTACTCTCCTGTTATCCCGGAGCCCAGACATTTTGCCAGTTGCCAGACCTCAATTTTGACACAATATTTTCGTTAAAACTAACGAAAATATCACGACTTAACCTAACCGATTATCAAGGGCGTACAGTTTACCTAACCGGGCATTCAATTAACCTAATTAGTTGGTAAGGTTAGGTTAAGTCGTGATATTTTCGTTAGTTTAACGAAAATATTCTGTCAAAATTGAGGTCTGGCAACTGGAAAAAAGTCTGGGGTCCGGGATAACAGGAAAGGGATCTTTTCCAAATAGACGACCCCATGGGATTTAGCTGAAAATTCGTATACTAATAAATTTTTATATTCTAATAACGAAAATTACATTATTTTCCTGGAGAAATATGCGCAACATACGAAAAAAATTACATTTATATGCGCACTAGTTTGCATGGCGCATGACCGTTATCTAGTTTACACCGCTCATGACGCCCGGATACGAGGTTGCTGTGTGGTCCCCGGTTAATTGAATGCCTGGTTAGGTCAATTGAATGGCCGGTTAGGTCAACTGTACGCCCTTGACGATTGGTTAGGTTAAGTAGTGATATTTTCGTTAAAACTAACGAAAATATCATGACTTAACATAACCAATCGTCAAGGGCGTACAGTTGACCTAACTGGGCATTCAATTGACCGGGGTCAACTCGCAAGTAGATAGATCACAGCACTGCATCATCACATGCTCGCACTACAACAATAATATTCAGACTAAAGTAGGTCTAAGCAGGCAACAAATAAACATTAATAACAACAACAAAAATTACTGTTTATGCGAGTTCATATGGAGAAAAAGGTATGCAAATGAAGATTTATTTATTAAAATATTATTAAATATTGAAAATTTTAATAAATAAAGGATATTATCTGCGTTTTATTTTGTAAAACCCACTACATAACTACATAATTTAGATAATGGTTATGCGCCATGCAAACTAGCTCGCATATAAATGTAATTTTTTTCGTATGTTGCGCATATTTCTCCAGGAAAATAATACCACTTTCGCTATTAGAATATAAAAATTTATTAGTATACAAATTTTCAATTAAATCCCGTGGGGTCGTCCATTTGGAAAAGATCCCAGGAAAGTACCGTTATTTTTTAAAATATGCAGGTTTACCATCATTAATAGGGAAATTTGTTTAAAGCAGCTTTTCCGTCTTACGTGTCTACATTCAATCAAACCCGTTTAAATTAGTTTAAATTTCCATCAGAAATGTGTATAACTTAGTTTTGATTGAACACCCACTCGTAATGGTATTAACGTACTCATTTTCAAACATGTAGGAAGCCCACGTTGTTTCAGAATTCACACGTAATTTATAGAATTCAAAATAGTTGGATGGCATTACTCGTCTGAATGAAATTAATTAAGCAGGACAGTTAGGTTATTTCAGCCGATACGAATCACTCGTAAATTATTATCAGTGAGGAGATCCAGAAATTGGCACAGAATTCAGGCCAACTAAGGCGGTCCATTGCTTTAATTCCTGGATTATTATTAATCAGCACCATCGGAAGTTGAACCCCCCGACCTCACTGCCTTCATTTCGCTTACAGAGAAACGGTGTTACTACGGGCGCTGGTGTAAATGGTGGTACTACCCACGCAAATCCATGGTGAGAAAAAACACATTCACAATTAGCAACTTCGAAAAATACAATTAGATGCATCAGACATCGATTTATGAATGCTCATACCCTTAAAATTGATCATATTAATTGATCTCAACACAGGACTATAATTCCTTTTTTAGACCTCTATAACTATACAGAAGAATCCTATCACAGTATCCAAATAAATATAACGGTATAATCTTAGTTCAATACCTGTATGTAATTATAATTATTATATATATATATGTGAATTATATTTAATATGTATACATATATGATATATGTATATGAATGTGTAATCTTAGCTGAATATCTACTGTATATTGTATGTACTGTACTTCTAAACATACGTTTGTAGCTTACAACAGATAATCTCCATGTACTTCGCTCTCTTTGCCTCTACAATTCAGGGGTCACCAACCTTTTT
>JAJOZX010000816.1:517500-595000 GCA_023014485.1 Bathynomus jamesi
TAGTTGTTTTAAAAACTTTATTAGTTTTACCAAATACAATAAAATATTCAAAGTAAAACATAATATTAGCGATTGATAATTTTTTATGGTTTCAAAAATTTGGTTTGTTCTGAACTTTTTCACAAACTGTACATACTTATGTATACATACATCCGTACAACTACTATATACATACGATCATACATACACACTATATATATATACGGAAGAAGGACCCACCCACCCTCCCTTCTTTGAGGACGTACCTGTGAGCATAGAGATGACTGCGGCAATCAAGACTGAGAGAACGACGGATGGTCCAGCAAATTCCTGGGTTGCCAACCCCATGTATAAACAACCAGTGACGCCCACAGCGCTGCTCAAACCTTCAAAGAGATAAAGGATATTAAATATAGATTTTAGTAATGTAATGTTTACGATTATGCCTTTCTTAAAAATTGAGGTTTGTTAAATGCTCAGTCACGCGTTCTGAGGGTGCTAAATAATAATGGTGGAGTCGTTTAACCTCCTTCCTTTGCAACACCTAAAATCATACGACGGAGGGAGCCTACAGATTTACGTGGGATCCGAAACATCTAAGAGTCGCTACATATGTGAACGCCGCATAGGACAGTCTCCCACCCAACTACTACCCAGACCTAATGTCGCTTAACTTCACTGATCGAAAGGAAAGAGCTGTTACGACATTGGTCACAAGAGAACCACAAGATGGTGGTTTTTCTACTTGGGTTACAATTAAAAGCCATAAACATTTGACTTGTATTTAAAATACAGTTCAGATGGGTATAACACTAAATGATAGGGATGTGCTGGATATGCTGCACGTATCCAGTATATCCGGCAAGTTTTTTGAATATCCGGTATCCGGCCGGATATCAGCTATATATATATATATATATATATATATATATATATATATGTAGCAGATCGACAAGAAATAGACCAACAAATAGACAGACAAATTCTTCTTTCCACGCCTTCATCAAACATTATTGGAAAGACACACGTGGTCACGGATTCAGAACAATGAAAGCGTTTGTTTTGTCCCAAAAAGGCCCGCGCAAAGCAAGTTCTTCAACTAAAGGATGCGTAGGGCGGAGTTAGTTTCAAGAAAGCCCGCGAAAGTCCGCGTCACCGAAGTAATATAAGCGAGATTCCACTCACTCGCACTCTCACACTTACTGGCTCTCCACCTTCACGAGCAACACTCGTCCGTCAACCGCCCTCCGGCTTCCCGCCGGAGGAGCGGCCTGTTGCTTCCTTCAAGGCCTTCGATCTATCATCACTTAAGGCCTACCGCCGTCAGCCTGCAGAAGCACTTCTTCGAAACAGCGCCGTTTCGTCTTCCGCCGGTTTGCCTCTCAAGCATCACCTCAATTCTACAACAAGTGAATCAACACTGGAGGCGACCGGCGACCGGCATCTCCTCAGGCCTACGTCTGCAAGATCACCTTCAGACCATCCTGCCTCTCAAGAGGCAACAACACGATCAACGCTAGTTAACCAGCTTCCAGAGGACGATCAACGACCCTTCGAGCCTACAGCAATAGGTTCACTCGACACTTCAACAAAGGTTTTCATCGTCCAGGTAAGATAAGTGCATCTTTTCTAAGTAACTCTCGAAAAGCCTACACCAGCCTACCGCCGAACGGTAGGCTATACTCCCAAAGTGTGTAAATAAACGTTCCAACTGACTCTCGTTAAAACACAGTAAGCCTATTACTCAATTCAAGTGTCATTTCAATACCATAATTCCGCGTATCATCCGTTATTGTGTTCAATTCATATACTTATGTGATAACTAAATATTCTCCTGGCGTAATCATTTAGCAGCACATAATGGCCTTATATATAAATGGTATTTGTGTAACCATTGTCAAGCATTTCAATCCATTAGTATTAGGCCGCATCATTTATTCAGTTCATCCATTCAATCCTCTAGCCTACTTAATCAGAGTGTCACGTATTCCATTCACTGTACTAAACGCATGCATTCTTTATGTCATTTACTAGGCCCATTCGATGTACCATTTTGCATGCCATTTACATACCATCAATGAATGTATTAAGTGTCAATTAAGCTATTAATCATTCATCTTACTAGCTAAGTTCCATGTCATCAGCATAACGTAAAGGCTAGCCATAATCACTGTCAATCCTTTGGTAATTACTGTGAATAAATAATATCTATATTTTCATAATAAAATACCAAACAATAAGGTATTTTCATAACCTTAAATATTAATTTGCTTGGGTGTAATCCAAGCTGGTGACCTCGTTAATTCATGTCACTTCCAATAGTATGGTAGGCCTACTCCATTAGCTACTTTTCAATTGGTGATACTTTACATCATAAGTTATTAACCCAGCCTATCATTCATAAACAATCAGTCATTGCATCAATTAATCACTAGCATACAATTAAATCATATCACCTTAAACGGCTAAAACTATATATATATACACACACACACACACACACACACACACACACACACACACACACACACACACACGATTGTTTGTAATAAATAAATTGAAATATGTTACATTTATTTTCATCAATTAATGTTTTCCATGGCCTAAGCCTTAAAGTGAGAACTAATTATATTATACCCGTAGGTTAGGTAACCTTTAAAAAAATAATAATGAATTGAGAAGAAACGTCCTAATCTTAACCTCAAAAAAGAGCTGTTTTCCTCTCACTGTAAATTACAATTAATTAGTATTTAAAATTTTAAAAAAAATAAAGTTTTTTCATGATGAAAAACAGCTTTTCCACATTTTCAGAAGACAAACGATTTCGGTTATTTGAATGGATCCTCTTTGATGCACTAAAAATTCTTTCTGAGTGAGCTGAGTTTGATGGAGTACTTAAATATTTTAATTTCCGAAACTTTAAATTCAATCGGATACTTTTTTATACTACTTTCTTGGCGTGTCACGTATATTTTACCTTTAAAATATGGTTTATTTTAATTTCCAAGGCAATATAGTAAAATTAATAATCAGCCAAATTTACCATTGTAACAGATTTGAATTTTGTGGAGTCATTTCAGCGAGCCCTAGCCCTCATTTTCTTTTGTGAATACACAATATAGAAAATGGTGTTATTATGGATGGCTATTAAAAAACCTAATTAGAGACAAACGCACGACGCAATCACTGACACAATGGATATAAGATTAAGAAGGTCTGTTTAAATATTGGCAACCTTATTATGGTTCTTCTTTGTATGTAGTATGCAGGGCCGGATTAAGGCTGTGAGGGGCCTAAGGCTAATAAGAGGGAAGGGCCTATACAGTGGCGTTCATAAAATCTTCAAACAAACGGAAATGTATATTTATCCAAATTTAACAAGTAACAAAAAATCAAAGCAATGTACATGAAAAAAACAGCAAAAGCAGCATATAATTCAAATAGAGAATGATTTCTTCCTGGCTTTAAACTGTGATATCAAACAAAATTTGGCCCTAGTATGCTGAATGATCATTACACTAAGCCAAAATTGCCAACGTCTGAAAAACAATTTAGGAAACAGATTAACCCTTTCAAGCCAATCATACAAAAATGGATGAAAATCATACATACATATCGACAACGCTACACCATCTGATATAATGACATAAAAAAAAGCTCTTAACTAAAACTAAAAAAAAATCTTATTTTCCAACTCTGAAGATATAATTATGCGGTTATATCATATATGATATTACTTAACCAACCTTGTGACAAAGATTTAAGATTTATGATATAAAAATTAGGGCCTAAAAATATGAGGACCTAAGGCTACACCCTTATTAGCCTAATGGTTAATCCGGCCCTGGTGGTCTGGTATTTATTTAGTTAATAAATTTAGTTAGTAGATGGGACGTAGCCAGAAATGTCCCAAGGGGGGGAGCGAACTTGAGCTACGTTCGTCAGGTTCCATGATGAATCGGGCGAGCCCATACAGTTAGGGGGACTGGGGGGGAGCTGGAAGTTCCCCCAGCGGGGTCCGGGGCTCCCCCCGTAAGCCAGCGCATTTTAAACTTATTTTGTGTAAAAACTGTCTGAAAATGTCAGTGCAACTGCCATTTTTGAACAGCCACTACACAGCCATCCACATGAAATATGTACCCTTTCCAACAAAAGTTTGGATAGGACAGTCACATTGGTGCAATCTAAGCTATATTGTGATGTAATTACTCGTATTTTCTGAAATTTGAAATCAGGTACTGATCCTATAGTTTTCATATTTAACAAAGAAAGTAACTATTTTAACCACACATTTATTGATTTCATGCATACAATTATTTAGTGTATACACGTTTAACAGTATAACATATCTATGAATAACGAAATCATTAGAAGAGATCCAAATGGAACTCTCACGTATAAGGCAAGTCAAACGGATGCAGAATTAGCTAGATCAGTTGAGACAGAAGAAACGCACATCTGTTTAACATATATAAAATTTTAAACAGGATAATCGCATGGAAAAATAATTTAGGGGCTACTCGACAAAAAAATATGTACTTTATCAAATACGCAATTACTTTACTAAATAATATATATATATATATATATATATATATATATATATATATATATATATATATATAATATACTCTTTCCATTGTATATAGATATACATAGGATCTCTACAAACCGACATAAACAAAATTTACAAGTGGACGGAAGACAACAATATGAAGTTTAACACCGAGAAATTTCAGCTATTACGGTACGGAAAAAGAGAATACCTAAAGTCCATGGAATATTATACCCCAAATGGACAGGAAGTCCAGAGAAATTCCAGAGCAAAAGATTTAGGGGTTGTAATGACAGATGATGCGAAATTTGAAACACAAAATAAGATAGCAGTAAACAGAGCAAAGAGAATAACGGGTCTGATATTGAGAACTTTTAAACGAAGGGATAGGAATGTAATGATCCCCTACTGAAAACCCTGATAATACCCAAACTGGAATACTGCTCGGTCCTAACATCCCATACAAAAAAGAAGACATTAGACAGCTGGAGGGGATTCAAAGAAGTTTCACAGCCAAGATCAATGGGTGCAAAGGACTAAATTACTGGGAAAGGTTACGAGAACTAAACCTATATTCACTGGAAAGGAGAAGAGAGAGATACACCATTATTTACACTTGGAAAATAATGGAGAAACTAGTCCCTAATCTTACTCTGAATCCCATAACTCCCCAAACAACGGTGGAAGGTAGAAACGGTAGACTGTGTCGTATTCCCAAATTGAAGGCGAGACAGGGAACATCCTTAACCCTGAAAGAAAATAGTTTTGTAGTGAGAGGACCAAAACTATTTAATCAGCTGCCCAAAGACCTAAGAAACACGAAGGGAGTTGCAGTGGAAATCTTCAAAAGAAGACTTGACGCCTGGCTCAGAACAATCCCCGATGAGCCGGGCGTACCTGGCTATGTGAGGTGGAGAGCGCAAGAATCCAACTCACTACTTCACCAGGCCAACTCGAGAGGAGGGGCGACACGCTTGACCTTCGCGAAATGAGAAATCATCACGTGGAACCTTTGTAAGGTTGTTAAATGTTATAGTTTGGCGGTGAACTTTGGTTGTAATTACCGCAGATTTTTTTCCTGGACTTCCCAAGGGGAGAGCGGCGACCGCCTCCGTCGCCCTCCCCCTTGGCTACGTCCCTGGACTTAGTAGATGCTTAAATTAATTTTAACATTTCACTGTTGCAAACTGTAAACTTGTCAAACAAAATTTTCATGTAAAATAAATCATTTTCTTAATATGATACTGTATTATGATAATCAAAAGTAATATATTCAGACCGGATATGAATAGTTTCAGTAGCAACTGGGTATGTTTTATCTCTAAGAAAAAACTATCCAACCGGATATCAGATAATTATGTCACTCCGGATATCCGGTGTCAGGCTATTCGGACACATTCCTACTGTACTACTACTACTAATTATTATTATTATTATTATTTGGGGTTGTTTAACCGCTTTTGTAATGCATGTCACGGAAGGAGATCTGGGTCGCTATATCATCTGAAAGAATAAGAGGAGGTCACCCATCAAACAAATGAACAGACCCGACATCGCTTAACTTCGTTGATTTAATCCTCTAACGCTGGAGGATTTTGCAGGGTTACATCTCAATGCGTGTATTTGAAATGGTACGTAGTTGATTCAGTCGTCGATAGAGGGTTAAGGGGAAGCGGTGTTGTTGCGACGTGGCCTCGAACAAACCCAGCAGGCAGGCACAACAACTTAATTTTATTACGTTCATCTCGTGAGCTCAGTTGTTTATCTTTGGTTTCATAAAGGTAGTAAATAAACAATGAGTCGGGGAACCTAATATCGGACTGGTGGTTGGTTGGTTGATTTATCTATTATTTCGAAGCGTGCGAGGAAAAGGAATTGAAAATTAAACTCATTCTTGTAATCTAAAATTTATATTAAATTTCTCAGAAAATAAAATTACAAAACTGATGTAATTTGGTTTTTTTTTATCTATTTCGCTTCATTTTTAATTTTTATGTAAAAAAAAAGAAGAAAAATCGCAAAAACCAAAATAAAATTAATTGTTTTTTGGAGGTTTATATTTTTTGTTTTTATCCGCTTTAGTTAATGGTCTCTTGAAGCGGACTTGGATGGTTTTTTGAGTGGTCTGTTTGTTCCGGTGGATACGCCTCCATATTCATCCGTTCTTACTTTAAAGTGGTGGTTTGTAGTACCGATGTATTTCGCGTTACGGTGAACACACTCTAAAACTTAGACTGCGGATGAATACGTGTGTATGTATTTCATCTTTGTGGTTGAATGAAGGTTTTATGGTGTCATCGTTTGAATGGAAGTTGATTTGAGGTCATAGCGGTATCAGTAGCTTCGTTAATTCAGTCTGAGAAAACTGATAGATTGGGTATCATTCTTTATACAGTTGAAATTGGCTGTTTGTTGCAACATCGCTTCCCGTCGATTAGCAAAATTAAGCTACATATAGGGTCTAAGTAGTAGTTGAATGGGTGACCGTCCTCCGTATCCAGATGATGTAGCGACCTGTGATTCAAATCCCAGGTAAAGCTGTAGATTCCGTCCGTCATGTGCAACGTTATGCAACGTTTGGTAGGAAGAATGTATGTTATGGTGGTGAGTAAGAAGAGATGATTTGTGTTATATAAGATGGGAACGACGCTGTGACGTTTCGTTCAAAACCTGTAAAAGTATGTTTTCTCTATAATGATGTTTCGAATTTTTTGGGGGGTTTTCTTGATCATTACATCCAGAAAGGAAAATCTATCATTGGTTTCACATTCGTACGTAAAACTAATACTGCGATGCTCTCTGTTTACGTAGCTGAAAACTTAGGGTTACATCGTAGCCATGTCGCAACATCGCTTCCGTTGATCAGTGAAGTCAAGCGACATTGGGTATTGGTGGTGGTTAGATGGGAGACCATCCACCGCGTCCAGATTATGCATCCGAACTCGTAGTTCGGATCCTTCATAGAGCTGTAGGTCCCCTCCGTCATAAGACCTTCGATGTTACGAAAAAGATTAAACAACCCTTTCAAACAAATTTGCCCTCGAGTCGGATAGTAAAACTCAAAGAACTTTCGTCCGCAGACTAGGATTTAGTCCGATTACCAAGAAATGGTGTTTACTTTGTTCATATATTCCTGTTGGTCTTGTATGAATATTCGTTCTTACTTGTCATGTCAACCTATCACGATAGATAAATCTTCTGAAAGATTTTCAAAGGATTGTGTTTATTAATCTGCAAACTTTGATTCGCAAACAACAAATCCCTGATGCGCACACACACACACACACACACACACACACACACACACACATATATATATATATATATATATACAGGGTGTTTGAAAACTTTCTGTACAAATTGTAATGGGGGATAGGCAACACCAAGACAAACCCTTTTCGTCTATAAGTGTATGTCCGCTGACGTCACCATTCGGCGCGAGAGGGCGCCGCTGCAGTTGCTAAAAAGTGAAGTGGGCTAGACGCGCTTGCCGCGGGCATTCTTAAATCGGACATAGTACGCGTAACATGGAGCGTTTCACGACTGCTGAGATGGCTGACATGCATATGGTGTATGGGGCTGCCAATGGAAACGGAAGAGCTGCTGTGAGGTTGTACCGACAGCGCTTCCCAAACAGACGTGTGCCAAACCACCAAACGTTTGCGCATTTGCATCGGCGACTGCGAGAAACTGGAACATTCCATGCAAACATGCATGACACTGGTCGGGAGAGAAACGTGCGCACTCCTGACGTCGAGTCGGGTAGGCAGCAGGTACGGCCCAATCAACTTGCCATGGACGATACCCGTCCAAACATTGACGGCGAACCGTTCTTGATGAGCATGCACCCGTGTAGCATGTGGATTTGCGTGCGCCCACACGTGAGAATTGTGCATGTTAAACACACCCTCACGTGTGAAACAGGCCTCATCTGAGAACAGCACATAAGCCGGAAAATTAGGCTGCACCGCTGTCTGCTGCAGAAACCAGCGTGCGAATTCCACACGAAGAGGGTAATCCCGAGGTTGTAATGCCTGGACTCTCTGACGATGAAACGGATGTAACTGCTGCTCGTGCAACACTCTCCAGACCAGGTCGTGGTTCACACCGAGGATACGTGCAACACCTCGCGTGCTTGCGCTTGGATTGTCCTCAAATCGCCGTAGGATTTCTTCTTCCATGTCAGGAGTGCGCACGTTTCTCTCCCGACCAGTGTCATGCATGTTTGCATGGAATGTTCCAGTTTCTCGCAGTCGCCGATGCAAATGCGCAAACGTTTGGTGGTTTGGCACACGTCTGTTTGGGAAGCGCTGTCGGTACAACCTCACAGCAGCTCTTCCGTTTCCATTGGCAGCCCCATACACCATATGCATGTCAGCCATCTCAGCAGTCGTGAAGCGCTCCATGTTACGCGTACTACGTCCGATTTAAGAATGCCAGCGGCAAGCGCGAGTCTAGCCCACTTCACCTTTTAGCCAATTGCAGCGGCGCCCTCTCGCGCCGAATGGTGACGTCAGCGGACATACACTTATAGAAGAAAAGGGTTTGTCTTGGTGTTGCCTATCCCCCATTACAATTTGCACAGAAAGTTTTCAAACACCCTATATATATATATATATATATATATATATATATATATATATATATATATATATATGAGAGAGAGAGAGCGAGAGAGAGGGTGAAAATTTTGCTTATTTTTCCTTGGTACGTCACTAAAACTATCACAACTGTCAGGCAAGTCTGGATTCATATTCATCTCTTTAAATTAAAAGGAAATGACGCTTAAAATATGTATATTTGTTGAAAGTAAATACGAGAGTGATTTGGAATTCATCTCTTCAAATATTTATACAAGTTCAAATCGTTTTTACAGCATCTTTTTCTTTGTTTTACGTTTCTTGATTTGATCCCACGAAGAAAAGTAGGATGAATGAAGGTACTGATATTTTGTTGTTGGTATTCATTGTCCCCTTTTCTAGAGAACTTACTGACTTTCTTGTGGGTTTAGCAGGTCCTGAGTTTCCTTTGCCTACAACGAGAGTGTGTCGACGTTAAACGACCTGGGTGTTTTTCAGGACAGTGGTTGCCATGAAAACGAGGTGAAAGGGAGGAGGGAGGAGGGGGAGGGGGAGTGCCAAGAGGGGAAATGAGAGGAAAGGGGGAGAAGGTAAAAGAGAGACAAAGAGGGGTAAAAGGGGAAAAAAAGCAAAATTTTAATCACAGCTGTGTAAACAATGGGTTTCATGAGGGAGAGTGGTGTAAGATAAGGAGGATGGTCATAAGGGAAAAGAGTTGAATGGGGGAGTTAATGGGGAATAGAGATAATAACTAAACTAAAAGTAAAAATTTAATATATCTGCGTACGTGACGTCATAGTGTGAACTTTAACGACCGCCAAAATTAAAAAATTAAAATAATTTTTTTTATAACCTTGGTTAACCTTGGTGTTGCTTCCGCCGTAATTGTTCATTCTGACGAAAGTCAAGCTTGTTGCTTCACCTTAGACCTACAGGTTAACGTGGAATCCGACCCACGACCCACCATGATTGGTCAGAAATTACAAAGTCCTCGCCCGGACTCGATCTCATGCCCCCCCGATCAGCAGCTCAGCTCAGCTGAGGGGCCAAGGGTGAACGTCCGCAAAAGCACCCCTCCATAGAAGGAAAAGGAGCCAAAACCAAGGTTCGGGGTTTATGAGATGCCTGAACACTCTGCGTTTGAAAGAGGAGGCTATAGACAGGAGGAAAGATGGATTGAGGAAGATTGTTCTAGAGTTCACTGGTTGAGTACATGAACGATTGAAAATACCGATTTTTCCTGTAACTGTTCCAAACTGTACTGTGTTATGATTATTATGGTTTATGTAGTACCTTCTTTCTGTTGCCTCCCTTTGGATTGCCTTTGTTGCAGATAGGAAGCCTCAGACTATTATAACAATAATAAATACTGAAAATGGAATGTATTTAGGATCTATTTAGGTTGTATTTGAATAAATTTTTGAAGTAATGTACGTATTTAGTATTTAATTACATTTCAGTTTACAGTAATGTATTTCGTATTTAAATACAAATTTGTGTGGCATTTAGTGTTTAGTATTTAAATACATTTTAAAGTATTTATACCCATCTCTGGTCACTGCTAACAAAGAAAAGTAGTATGTTTGTTCATTCTAATCTTAAACATAAAAATCTATGTCATTTTGAGAAGTTATACTGCAATTGCAGTAGCACAACTTAAGATGAATCATACTATGAGTTCAATATTTTATCTCAGCGATTTACAACATTTAGTAAATGGTAGGTCATAGATATGTTAGAAGGCGTTCAGTGAAGAACAACTAAACCTGGCTCCTGGTTTGAGAAAGGAATACAGAGACTAAAGGAATTAGGAACTTTTTTTTACTGAAAGAAGGTGTATTAGGGGGTGACATGCCTGAGGGGTAGAAAGGGTAGATATGGCCCTATTCATGGAACTAGAACGATATTGTTGGAAAGCGAGTATGTAAATAGTTAATATCTGACTGGCTCTTTCTCATATTATCACCAATCCTGACATATGAAGTATACTAAACAATGTTGATGGTGCTATAATGGTAGGTTCCATGGTACCTGGCTCAGATACCTTTGAGTCACTCACCAACAACTGCATATTTGTACAGATTCCTTCAATCTTAATTTGTAGAACCCTGTCTTGTCTGTATTCTGCTCTTTAACCTCTTAACGACTGAAGTTTTTGTACGGTTAAGTTATGAGTGCGTGTATGGGAAACGGTACAAATTCGACCCAGTGGTCCAAAAGAGGTTAAATAAGTGATAGTCTATTGAATGACTACAAAGATCAACTTGTTTTTATTGTTATTTACCAAGGTCTTGTTATAACCTGGAACAAAATATTTCCAGGTACTGTATGAGTCGGATGACTCCATCATTTTGGTAAAGCTTTACCATTTCAAAGGATTCAATGCTTTTTCTGTCCTTTTTTGTAAAGTTTAAATTTTCATTAGTTTCATCAAAAAAATACATTTAGGGAATATATTATATGGGGCCTATCTTGATGTGGTACAGTACTGTATTTGTAGATGTGATTTGAAAATATAAGATGAACCTTCTAGGGCAGAGGGTCACTAATAGCTGTATCATGTTCTGATTCTTGTGCTTTTGGCACCTCATCTCACATATCTATTAGGTATAATCAGTGGTGTAGTGCTGTGGGAACGCGTGTGAACGGCGTTCCCTTACTTTTTTTGGTAGACGGAACGGCGTTCCCTCACTATTTCAAATAAATCCGAACCTACAAATCTCTAACGTCATGAAATTTTAATTCCCACCCCTAGAAGAAATATGAGAAAGAATCATTAACTGCTTCATTTCTTTTAGCTTCGACTGAGGCAATGCTAGCATATAAAGATCTGGTGAAACAGTCACCACGGCGTACCAGTTGTTAACTTTTTTTTAGTTAATCATTCCAGTTGTTAGCTATTTTTATTGATCGTACTGGATGTCGTATATCTAATGACACTGGAAATACTGCATCTTCAACCTTGGAATATATCCTAATATCCAGTGCATATGACCTCAAAATATCCCTGAAATTGGTCAGATTTCAAAAGATTTCCCGGGGGGCTTACAGTGCCCCCGGACCCCCAGCTGTATGGGCTCGCAGCGCTCGCCACTGTCCCCCCCGCATCTGAGTAACACTTTCAAAATGCGTTCCCTCACTTCTTTATTTAGCACTACACCACTGGGTATAATACTTTCAGAACTTAATTCCAGAAAAATATCATACCTTTGAGAATATTTAGATCTCTCTTACGTTTTATCATGTTACAGTTGTAAATTTATAACAAAATGATTACTTTGCCTCAGATGAAATAAATGAACTAAAAGCAATTCTATAAAGAAATCACACATAAACCAACATGAGAGGAAGATAGTGGAGAGTTTTTAATCCAGAGTCTTAACACTGTACAGCAAACAATGGAAAAACTGTGTAAAGGTTCTTAAAAAGTACTTTTCAATTATAGAGGATGCAATCCATCATTCATTATATTCGTAATGTGTTACAGTTTTAGGTTAGCTGAAGCCAGAAGCCTGGAAAATGTTACAAAAAGTTGATACTTCTAGAAATCAACCATCCATTATTATCAGACAGGTTCTGTGAAATGAAACATAGAAACACTAAACATTTTCTCATCTTATTAAAGTGAATCTTTTAGGCTTATTTGACAATGAAAAGAAATTAGTGAAACCGTAAAGCAAGTTCTTGATGCTAGAGTAAACTAGCATAATAAAAGATAAATTTGTGACAACTAATTTTATTAACAATTAGCCACTGCTAAGAACTTTTATAAATAGTATCAAAGGTTAACTGTGATGCCTGAAGATTCATTCCACCTATCCATTCTTTATAAACATAAAAAAAGTTGTTTCAGTTATCCTTCCTGATATTACAGTATAAACTCCAATAGTATTTGTGTAAAATTTTATACTTTAAATAGGACTAGTTAAAAATCTTCCTGCAAAATTTTAAGTAGGCATATTTTATAGTTTGAATAAAATTTAAAAATTGTCTGTAGAATCTTTCTATAAAATCTTAAATTTAGTTGCAAGATCACCTGCATAGGGTAAAGGTTGCTATACTCTGATGAGTCTTGATGTGGTGTCCATCAAAAGTAGCCCAGAAATTTAATTCAGATCATAAAGGCGAAAAGATTTGGTTTTATAATCGAAAGGGGAGACATTAAAAATATTTTCCGAGTTAACCCTTTCAGCCCTGAATTTTTTGGAGGGTTAAGTTATAAATGCGTGTATTTGAAACGTTAGCAATTGGCATCTTCAGTCCTTAAAGGGTTAAATGTGATTACTAAAGGCCAGATTTAAGCCTATGAATTGATTTATCAGTATAAGCTAGCTTCATGCTACTTTAAACATAATATAGAATGCAGAGAGTAAATATAAAGACAGAACAGAGCACTTCCTTATGAATTTAGAAATTTGGCATCATGCCTGTAGTAATCTTTGATCAAATTATTCTCACTGTAAACTCGCAGACAGATATTACAATGATATAAGAATCATATTAGCTAAGGGAAGTATCATAGGAAGGACCATGAATAAGTTTTACACCTGTCGTACTAAAATTAATCCTGGATGGAATGATATTATGGCCCTTCTGAAGAGAGAATTAAAAGACACTTGTGGTTTATGGTGCCTTCGTAGTAGATCCAGAATAGGACTGGTTACATGAATATGTGTAGAAGTTAAATCTTTTGTATCAAGTTGGTTCAATTTTAGCCAACTAAGTGAGAAATAAATTTCAATGTGGTTGAACAAGTGGATGACTCAGAGAATAATTTAAGGAGAATTGTGATACGTTCTGTTTATGTATGTGAAAGTTTATTGAATTAAATAGAAAAAAGGTTCCTGCTGAGAGAATAAAAGAGTCGGCATGTACTTTTGCAGAGAAGGAAGAAAGTTGAGAGGATGTGAAAGAGATTAAATATTTGAAGTGATTGATCATGAGGGAGAAGGAGATTTAAAGTTGAAAGTAGGGTGAAGAAGTGCAAGCATGTCATTGGTGTGATAAAAGTTCTTTTAGAAAGAAAGTGATTGAGTTGTAGATGCAGCAAGAGGTTTACAAAAAGGTTTATTGATACCAACATTGTGAATCAAGTTGGCTCAGTTTTGGACCAACAAGTTGAGAAACAAATTTGAATGTGGGCATGCACTCAAGTCACAAGGAAATCATTCCACCAATCAGTATTTTGAATGGCCCCTTCATGGATATAAAATTTAGCAAACAATACGATAATTAGTGAATGTAACTATATTTGAAAAATAAGCACAATACAATGAATACATTATTACTATTAGTGTACAATGGTTTGACTGCATAAGAGCTGCGGATATTTGGGAAGGGTGATGAATGAAAAGTCATTGGAAAAGGGAATGAATAATAATAGTAAATATTGTGAAAAGTTGTATAATAGTGAGTGTGTAGGTGTGAGAAGTAGAGAAAAACCATGTAAAAGATATTGTAATTAGTAAATGTGTGAATAAATGTGGGGTTGATATAACAATGCAATTGCTAAAATGGTCTTAGTACTTAAATATGCATGTCATTCAGCTCTTTTCTCAATGCCCTCTAAACTTTACAAAATACTTATTGGAGGGTGGTATTGCAGATTGCACCCACTGGGAATCACCGACTTAAAATCAGTAAAGAGCAACCTAATTTTATAACAGTTAGTCATAGGTCTGATCGTGGTTGATAATTCGAGGCGCGTGGGGGATATCTACGCGATCTTCAAATACAGCTTACAATCACCTATGAAGTCCTTCTTTCCTCCTTAGCCTTACCCTGAAATACATCTCATACAAAGGAGTGAGGCCATCATCCTTCCAAATTTTCGTGTAAATGTATAACTCATAAACATCTGTTTATTTTAAGGGGAAAATTCTGAAATCGATCCATTTCTGTCTACCTGTATGCGTCTATAGTAAGCTCTTTTATTAAGATAATAATAAAAGATTTAGTAGAAACAAGTCCTCTCGACCACTGAATTTAAGTGCTTTTGGGTTTGGATAGCACCTCTATTGCTTTTTTCCATTTACCCCCTCTTTTCCCCTCTTTTAATATCGCCCCTTTCCCCTCGTTTCCCTTCTTGGCTCTTCCCTTCCCCCTCGATGACGGATCGTTTTATCGGCACTCTTATATATTAACTTAATCTGACCTAGCTAAGCCTAATCCCCTAAAATATATCGAATGAATATCACGTCGAGAGAACTACGTTAGTCCGTTCAAAGGCAAATTATTGGAAAGAGGAGAATAGAAAAACTATCTTTACAATTTTACTATACACACACAAAAATCATATACTAGACAGTACCGTTGTATAAACCAATTACGTCGACAAGAGTCCGGTGGGTTTAGTTAGGTTAAGTTATAGTCTCGTTTAAGTTAGGTTAATGATGATGATAAAATGCCCCATCCATAAAATGAATAAGCTCAAAACTGTGACTTGAAGAATACTGGAACTATATTTCCGTACGCTGCACTACTGTTGGTCCACCTAATTTCTTAAATTCTCAAGCCATGTAGGATTCTTCTATTCCAAAAATGTAAATGTAAATAGAAAATAGAGATGTAAATGTAAAATGTAAGCTGTAAATATAAAGGTAAGTACGATATCCACGACAACCTGAAACTAAAGAACTATACTCTATAGTATTCGACAGGACAGTCGAACATTAAAAATTTGCCTTTTCCTCGGTTAATGAATTATTAATAAGAGATTTATTAACAGCTTATCATCCATAAATTGAGTAAATTTACACTGAATAAACAGTTTAGCGATGAAATCTGTTATAAATGTAGGAACACATTAATCAAACAAAGGATAACTATCATATTTAACATTTATTTCTGAGTTATTAATGGTACATCTCTTCATGCACATCTCTTTCAACAAAGATGCAAATTTAATGGTCTACAACGGAAATCCATTAAGAGTAAGTTGCACACACACATGGATGTGTACATAAACGTTTATCCTCACACACACACAGGTCCTGTATTAGGACCTGACCTATAGACATGTTGATGGACCAGCCTATCAATACTTTAATAACCTAATTTACTAAGTTAACCTAACCTAACTTAATCCAAAGCTTAAAAGAGTTCTCGATAACATGCCTTTAGCGCGATATATTATCATTATTATTGTTACTAGTACAATACCCGTCGCTTCGCTGACGGTTAGCTAAAGACCCGCCCTACGTGCGGGTAGTAAAACATATCCAAGTAGAGGGCCGGAATATTTTTTGTAGTTCGAAGGCTGTTATTAGCTGTTATTAGCTAGGTTAATTGAATGGTTAGGTTAGGTTGGTTAGGTTGGTTAGGTTAGGTTGGTTAGGTTAGGTTGGTTAGGTTAGGTTGGTTAGGTTGGTTAGGTTAGTTGGTTAGGTTAGGTTAGTTGGTTAGGTTGGTTAGGTTGGTTAGGTTGAGTCGTGATATTTTCGTTAAAGCTTAACCTAACCTAACTTAACCTAACCAATCGTCAAGGGCGTACAGTTGACCTAACCGGGCATTCAACACCCAGGTGCACAACGGTTAGGTTAGGTTAATTGAATGGTTAGGTTAGGTTAGGTTAGGTTGTTAGGTTGGTTAGGTTAGGTTGGTTAGGTTAGGTTGGTTAGGTTAGGTTAGGTTAGGTTAGGTTAGTTGGTTAGGTTGAGTCGTGATATTTTCGTTAAAGCTTAACCTAACCTAACTTAACCTAACCAATCGTCAAGGGCGTACAGTTGACCTAACTGGGCATTCAACACCCAGGTGCATAACGGTTAGTTAGGTTAGGTTAGGTTAGTCGGTTAGGTTGGTTAGGTTGAGTCGTGATATTTTCGTTAAAGCTTAACCTAACTTAACCTAACCAATCGTCAAGGGCGTACAGTTGACCTAACCGGGCATTCAACACCCAGGTGCACAACCTCGGGACCTAATCAATATGTGTGTGAAGTTTTATGTTTGTAACTGCTTTCACTTTGGAGCTGTGGCTGGAACAGACACACACACACACACACACGCACGCACGCACGCACGCACACACGCTGAAACACACACACGCACGCACGCACACACGCACGCACGCACGCACACACGCTGAAACACACAAACGCACGCACGCACGCACACACGCTGAGACACACAAACGCACGCACGCACGCACGCACGCACACACGCTGAAAGTGTGACGGACGGACAGACAGACAGACAGACGGATGGACGGCTCTCTTATTATAGTATAGATTATTATTATTATTATTATTATTATTATTATTATTATTAGTTTATTTTCGGTGTACACTACACGCAAAATATTAATGAAATATTACATAATATGCATATTAATATACGAAATATTGATAATTGTAAGTATATATTTACAAATAATGAATAATTAATGACAGTTCATAATTTATAATCGACAGGGAAGATTCTCATGACTGTAGTTACTTTATTATGTGGTTTTAGTCATTTTTGTACGCAGTCTGTTCTTATAAATTAGTTTGGGTTTGTTACTGATCATTTGTAGGCGGATTGTTTTAGGTTACATTCTATAAAAGCATGAAGGTAGGCCAAGTCCTCCGAAATAGGGAGCGGCAAAAGGGACATTCTGTACCGGGCACTCACACTGAGGGAGCCCCCAACTTCTCTGGTTTCCATCTAAAAAAAATTTATTATTAGGTGTTATGATGGGCACCAGCACCATCATATGACCCAGGCACCCCAAAATCCTCCAGGTGCCGCTGAGGCAGACACTTACGGTGGGAACCGAGTTATTGTCGAAAACTTAAATCTGGACGACATTCTTTCTGTGGGATTAATCTAACGGAAAATAAATCTTGCTTGATGGCAATTACTCCGAAACATTTTAGTGTCCCAAAGGTATTTGTGGATTTACCATAGAAAGTCCCATTATTTGGCTATGGTGGATTAACCTCTGGTCCCCAACTTGGATCTTCCATTAAATCCCTCGCATAAACCTTTCAAAATACGAGCTGGATTGGTGACAGCGTATTTTGCCAAAAATGTTCGTCATTCTCAATTCATTCTTGGTCGAGGAAGGAGAATTCCCAGAGGGGAATCTCAAAGAGATTTTTCTCAAATCAAGCTCTTTTCAATTTGTATTATTTCCCCTCTCATCTACGATCATTCCACTTCGGTTACGCCACGTTAGGGTAGGTTATTTAGATTAAAGATAAACAAAGTTAATGCTAGGTTAGGTTAGGATAAAGTACGGTATGTTCGTTTCCTTTAAGCTTACAGTAAATCTTTTCGAAATCAGGAAAAAGTTTCCCCGCATCTGGAATTCTCACATCGAACATTATCACTGTCGGACAGGAGGTCTATACCTATTTGGTTAACGAGATATTCCCTCAACATTCTAATAACCTACGTAACTTAGCCCAACCACTTGAGGGCGATCTACAATAGCCGTGAACCCCATGTTCTATCACGGAATAACCTTTCGTTAGCTTCCGCCCGAATTGTTCATTCTGACGAAGGTCAAGCTTTTCACTCCACCTTAGACCTACACTTTAACCTGGAATCCGAACCACGTCCCACCAGCAGCAGCCCAGCGTCTTAATCACTAGGCCACCTAGGGTATCCATTTATCTACCAACCACTTTCTTTATTGTGTGGAAGGATGAACAGCTGGGTTTTGCTGCGCGCCGGCGGGTCTCGAACCCGGGGCCGATGGATTCGTAGTCAGCGACGCTAACCAGTACACCACCGAGGCGCATGTTTTCTTCTGTAGAGTAATCTTTTAACAAAACTGTATGTAATGCGTGAGATTATTGTAGCAGCTTACGTAGTCTTCCTTCATTATTTACGAGTCCTTCCTTTCTCATTTCTTCTACAAAAGAATATTGCCAAGTTACAGAGTTCAACGATATTCGCATATACTTGCGCGTTACTCCTTTAGTAAAAATGGCATATAATGCGCACATTTATCCTCTTATTTACCCTCTGCGCACTTTTTTTCAGTCACCGGAGACCTTTTGTGAAGGTAAGACGTACGTATGGAAATTCGTTTGAAAGCGGAGAGAGTACTTTGGCCTTTAAGAATTTTAATTCTTCCAAATTCTTCTGAAGATTTCGGAGAAAAGTTTTGAAATACATTTTTGAGAAGACCTTTAATGTCTGCGCACGTGAGGCAAAGGATCATTAAGAGTCGGTTCTAGATGACCTTCATGCCATTAAACCTTAGACGCGAACCTCCCCTTTTAGGTGCAATTTGCATACAAGTTGTGTTTGTTTTCGCGTTTTTTTTAGTTTGTTTATTTAAAACGTTTGGCTGTCTTACCAAAGGAAGTCCAAAGAGGATAGGAAAAAGTCTGGAGAAAATGTTAAGAAGACAGTATTTTAAAGAAATGGAAAGAAATCCAAAGACAAAGAGGTACAGGAACAATTTAACCCACCATCATACTGTGTCTCAAGAATAGTTGTCTTTATCTACAGACTCTTCGTTCCAAATCTTTCTTCATAACGATTTTAAAGAAAACATAGGATCACCTGAAGATCAGGAGCCCCAACCTTCTCTAGTTAGCCTCATAAGGCTAAACTAACGAAAATATCACGACTTAACCTAACCAATCGTTAGGTCAACTGTACGCCCTTGACGATTGATTAGGTTAAGGCTTGATATTTTCGTTAGTTAGCCTTATAAGGCTTGGGGCCCTGATCTTCAGGTGATCCAAAACATAAACTCCTTTCACCGCCTTAAGAATGGTTCGTTATTCGTTATACGAACATGTATCTGCTCACGGGGTTGAAGTGCGGGTTGATTGAAATTTTTTACAGTCGACAAAAAGAGCGATCGAATACAGCACCAACTTAACCTGACTTAATCTAACCTGATCTAACGTAATTTAACAGCGTGAGAAGAGACCAAAGTCATTTTATTTTTTCCAGCTCTATCTGAGCATGTCAGTTCTGGAGAATTCAGTCAAATTGGCTTATCACTCAAGCGCACTGCTCTACACACACAAACACTCACGCGTCTTACATAGGCATATATATATATATATATATGTATATATATGGAATTAAACTCAGAATGGTCCCCTGAGATCTTTTATGTTAGACACAGACCGTGCATGGAGCAAGGAACTCTTCTGGGAAAATTAAACCCACTATACTTCGAATAAATAATGGTAAATGACAAATACTATAGTTTTTCTTTTTCATAATGTTACCCCGACCTTGGGCAACGGGTCACTCGCAAGGAGGCCCAAAAATATATCTTCTCTCACCGACTATCTGCCAAGCAGATAGGATCCAACTTTGGGACAGGATCTAGGAAACCTTTCCCAAAGCTGGATCCAATCCGCTTCGCAGATAGCTGGTGAGGAAAGCTATATTTTGGGGCCTCTTTGCGAGTGACCCATTGCCCACGTCGGGTTAACATCATGAAAAAGAAAAACTATAGTATTTGTCATTTACCATTACTTATTCAAACTATAGTGGATTTAATTTTCCCCAGAAGAGTTCCTTGTTCCATGCACGGTCTGTGTGTAACATATATATATATATATATATATATATATATATATATATATATATATATATATATATATATATATATATATATATATACTGTGTATATATATGAAACAACAAGACTAGTCCGTAGACAAACATTAAATATTCAAAGCTCTGACACTTTCTCTTGTCATCTTCAGTGCTAAAACCAGATATATGATATAACGTTAAAACCCAAAAAGGAAGCTAAAACTATTTTAAATATTGACAAGTTATAAACAATACAAACTAAAAATTAAAAACAGTCATGCAATTATTATTATTACAGTACTAGTACAGTTCCCGTCGCTTCGCTGACGGTTAGACAGGCTAAACTACAGAAAAGAACCCAGCCGTGAAAATTTTGAGCTTCACATTGTGTCAACATTTCTGAATCTGGTATCTCCCAAAACCTCCTCACCCCGATTCATGCAACTTGGGGGCTAACCCCCTCCCCCATTACCCCCACCCCTCCCCATTACCCCACCCATACCCCATTACCCCCACCCCCACCCTTCCCCCATTGCTAAACTACAGAAAAGAACACAGTCATGAAAATCTTGAGCTTCACATTGCCGTCCGTAATACAATTTCTGAATTTTTTTCTCACAATTTTTTCTCACAATTTCTGAAAGTGTGACGGACGGACGGACGGACGGACAGACGGACAGCTCTCTTATTATAATATAGACTAGTACAGTTCCCGCCGCTGCGCTGACGGTTAGACAGGCTAAACTACAAAAAAAGAACCCAGCCGTGAAAATTTTGAGCTTCACATTGTGTCAACATTTCTGAATCTGGTATCTCCCAAAACCTCCTCACCCCCATTCATACAACTTTGGGGCTAACCCCCTCCCCCATTACCCCCACCCCTCCCCATTACCCCACCCATCCCCTATTACCCCCACCCCCACCCTTCCCCCATTGCTAAACTACAGAAAAGAACACAGTCATGAAAATCTTGAGCTTCAATTTCTGAATTTTTTTTACAATTTCTGAATTTTTTTCTCACAATTTTTTCTAACAATTTCTGAAAGTGTGACGGACAGACGGACAGACGGACAGCTCTCTTATTATAATATAGATTATTATATTATAAAGTTGAAGCAATACAATTAAAAAAAAAAATATTGTAAATGAAATGTATAAGAAAAGTAGTATGGGTGCATAGAGGGGTGGGGGAGTGCCTGTGCTAAGGGAGTTGCACCTCCCCCAAAAAGTAGAAAATTTGTAACAACCTATCCTAACCTAATGTGAGTAAGTACCAGTTGAATATAGAATATAGTAACCTAATCTAACCTAACCTAAAGTTGAAAATAAAAATTATATATACACACATGTGTGTGTGTGTGTGTGTGTGTGTGTGTGCGCGACGTTATACTATGAACTTTAGCAGCCACTTGAAATCTGTCTTAGGCATAATATTGAAATTACACCATCGGAAGTCGAACCCCCAGCCTTATTCCTTATAGTACAATAATACGTTTATGCACTATCGGGAGTCAAACCCCCAATTTTATTGTGATGGCAATGTGATGGCAAATCCATATATCTATATTATATACATAGTGAAGCATAAAATCATAAGTTGTCCCACTGCTACACTGAACAACAGCGATATTAATAATGAGAAAAAATGCATGCCATTGAATGACCTCGTGCGCATGCATCCACCATCTCTTTTTAGAAATAATATTCGCAAACAAATATTAATGAGATCAGAAAGCAAAAATATGTATCTAACGAATAATGAACGTTTGGTCAGAATACATTAAAGTGGAATAATTATATCTCACTTAGATTAATGGAAACTTGGTTTTCTGTATTCGCTATATTACAGTAGGGTGGAGTGAAAAAAAAAATTACAAAAATTGTTCCGGCGATATGTGGAAATTGCTTATCATATCCAACATTTGTCCCGCAAAATATTTTTTATAATGAAACTCACTTTCATGCCCCGCAGGCTGTTTGTTTTTATACGATTCACTCTAACCTGTTTTCCATACCAAGCCTGTTATAGTTATTCTTGTGTGATTTAGTATAATCTATTTAAACATGGTACGGCTGGTACCAAGTGTAATGCATCAAGTAATGCAAAGGTTGTGACAAAAAGACGAGCCCAATAGTATTCACGATTCTCAAAATTAAGAAGACTAAACCTACGACAAGAGGAAAAATTGATTGTCCTGTATTCTCAGGATCCCTTTGTGAGTTTAAAGATAATGTCCTGCCTTCATGTGGAGATGTGATGATGCATTACACTTGGATTAGACACAATATGACATCACAAAGTGGAACGGAACCACCTTAGGGAGATATCTGTGAAACAGTGGCTGTTGCTATTGAAACACTGTGGCAGCGGAGAGCTTCATTACCAGCCATTAACATAAAAGTGTTGTCGATAAGATTAAAGATTACCGTTTAAAATATTCAAAGTTGTTCAGAGGATTTAAAACCGGAATAAGACTTCAAGGTACGTAGCCCAACTTAGAAAGTTCAAAGAATAAAGAAATTCCAAGCTATTCGACATCGCTGCTTGCAAGTGTAAGGAATTAGCTGATTGTACTTGTGCAAAGGGAAAAAGAGTACCCCCTAGATGAAAGAGAATTTTTTAATAAATCAACGAACAGATAGAAAAATGTATATGGCTGGTCGTGATGAAAAAAAAAGGAAGTTCAGAAAAAGATAAATGAGACGTGCAAGAGAAGAACAGAGAATGTACTAAATCGACAAAGCTGAAGAAAATATTTTATGAACATCGCAAATGTTTGATAGTCATACATACTGACACATACACAGATGAAATAGGAAGTACAGCAAGTGACATTGAATTTGCTGTGAAAAAACATCGCTTGACTGCAACACCCTCAACGCCAGTGTCTGATAGTGATACTCAAAGAATAAAACAAATGAGACAACATTTACCTCTTGTTGCTAGAGTGTGATAGGCATGGAGTCTCCGACAGAGCAACTGCAGTTATAACATCAGCATTGTTGGAAGATTTTGGGATTATTAAAGAGGATGATCCATCTCAAGTCATCGATGGGAGTAAAATTCGTCGCGAACGAAGTAATTATCGAAAAAAACAGCAAATTCAATATCAACCTGTTGAGAGTGTTGCGCACTCTTTGAAAGGCCTATATTTTGATGGTCGTAGAGATAAAACTATTGCACAGGTAAAAAATGAGTACAAATTTTTCCGTACAACTATTAATGAAGAACACGTAACTCTGACTGAAGAACCAGGTTCCAAGTACACTGGTCATGTAACTCCCCCGTCAGAATCAGCAAAAGATACTGCTGCTAGCATCATGGATTTCCTGGAGCAAAATAATGTTGACAGCAAAACTCATTATTGTTGGTTGTGATGTAACCGTTGTTAACACCGGTGAATCTGGCGGAGTAATCCGAATAATTGAAGAAGATTTGAAGAGACCTCTTCAAAGAGCTGTGTGCTTATTGCATATCATTAAGACATTTGATGCACCATCTAGATGGTGGCACACGTGGCTCTTCATGTTTCAGCGGGAAAATTGGCATGCAGCTTGCGAGTTGTGAAACACTGCCATCTGTTCGATTTATTCCGATTAATGTCAATTTACCATAGGAATTTGACGATGTTAAGTTTAATAGTAATCAGAAGTACTTAAGAATAAGAGATATCTGCAAAGCTATAAGTTGTGGAAAGATCTCTAGTGATCTAAGTAACCGTCAACCATGTCGACTGTTACTCATGGTGGATGGCTTACTACTGCTACCAGAATACTTCGACTGTACGTTGCTTCTGCAACCCCAACAAAATCGTTGGTAATACTGGCTACATTTATTGCAAAGGTATATGCTCCTTGTTGGGTTTCAACCAAGATTAATTCGAACTTCACTAATGGAGCAAGGCATCTCTGTTTTATGATTGGCAATTGTAGGTATTTGCCTGAAGAAATGAAGAAAGTTATTTATCCTGTGATACAAAGAAATGCTCATTTTGCACATCAGGAAAATCTAATAATAGCGATGCTTACAGACAATCGCCAGCACATCCGTGAGCTGGGAGTTCGAAAGATATCGAAAGCGAGAGACTCCTCAGGCATTTCCTCCTTTGGCTTTCCTCCCACTTCACTAACATCTCTGGTGAACTAGCTTACAACTTTTCTATCCTAAATGACTTAAAGCAGATTGTATAGCACCTTACTCGTATCTCCACTCGCCTTGGAGATAGGCCCAACATTCTGGATTTATTTCTCACCTCTCATCCTTCTTACTCTGTCAAACGTTTTCTCCGTTGGGCTCCTCCGACCACAATCATACATCTGTTTCCTGTCCTATCACTGCAGTTCGGCCTTTGAATCCTCCCAAGAGGAGCCGCCTTTGGCACTTTGGCAATGTGATTTGGAGGCCCTTAGGCAGTAAGTGATTCTCTCGGGCATGGTGGCGTATATTCAATATTATATTCCTACTACTAATGCAAAAAAAAATTGGTTTAACTTTGCTTGCTCTAATGCTATCCGTAACAGAGAAGGGGCTTTCAGAAGGTACAGTCACCAACCAACTACTGACTCTCATTTAGTCTATATTTCTCCCCGAAATCGTGCAAAATCAGTTCTTCAACTCACCAAAAATTCCTTCATCAGACAAAATTTGAAAACCTGTCCCATTCTACCTCTTCTCTCTCTTTCTGGCATCAAGCCAAGAACCTTTCCAACAACTTTGCTTCTTTCCTTTCTCTTTTCCATTCCGACGGCTCATTTACCGTCTTGTCTCCTGACAAAGCAGAACTCTTCGCTCAAACTTTTGCCTTCAACTCAACCCTGGACGATTCAGGTACTGTTCTCCAATCTCCTCCTCCCTGTGACCTAATTATATCTGAAATTAGAATATCTTCCAAAGATAGTTTTCCTGGTCTATCTGAGTTCAACTCTAGGAAGGCGTATGGTCCTGATAGTGTTCTTCCTGTTGTTCTTAAGAACTATGCTTCTGTGCTGACACCGTACCCAGGTAAACTTTTTCGTCTTTATCTTCCATCTGGTACTTTTCCTTCCTGCTGCAATTCGCTTTTATTCAACCTGTCACAAAGAAGGGTGACCGCTCTCAACCCTCCAACTATCGTCCAATTGCTTTGATTTCTTGTCCTTCCAAAGTTTTTTAATCTATCCTCATTAGGAAGATCCATAAACACCTCTCTTCTCATCATCTTTTTTCACGTTCTCAGTATCAGTTCCGCAAGAGACGCTCTACTGGCGATCTTCTTGTATATACCTCTGACTCTTCTTGATCATCCTCTTTTCGGGATTTCGGTGAAACCTTTGCTATTGAGCAAGCTTTTGATAGACTCTAGCACAAATCCTTAATTTCCAAACTGTCCTCCTTCGTTTCTATTTTTCTATCTGTGCTTTCACGTCTGATTTCCTTTCTGGCCGATCTATATCTGAACCTAATATCTATACCTAATTATATCTGAAATTAGAATATCTTCCAAAGATAGTTTTCCTGGTCTATCTGAGTTCAACTCTAGGAAGGCGTATGGTCCTGATAGTGTTCTTCCTGTTGTTCTTAAGAACTATGCTTCTGTGCTGACACCGTACCCAGGTAAACTTTTTCGTCTTTATCTTCCATCTGGTACTTTTCCTTCCTGCTGCAATTCGCTTTTATTCAACCTGTCACAAAGAAGGGTGACCGCTCTCAACCCTCCAACTATCGTCCAATTGCTTTGATTTCTTGTCCTTCCAAAGTTTTTTAATCTATCCTCATTAGGAAGATCCATAAACACCTCTCTTCTCATCATCTTTTTTCACGTTCTCAGTATCAGTTCCGCAAGAGACGCTCTACTGGCGATCTTCTTGTATATACCTCTGACTCTTCTTGATCATCCTCTTTTCGGGATTTCGGTGAAACCTTTGCTATTGAGCAAGCTTTTGATAGACTCTAGCACAAATCCTTAATTTCCAAACTGTCCTCCTTCGTTTCTATTTTTCTATCTGTGCTTTCACGTCTGATTTCCTTTCTGGCCGATCTATAGCCGCATTTGTAGATGGCCACTGCTCTTCTCCTTAGCTATTAACAGTGGTGTTCCTCAAGGTTCTGTTCTGTCACCCACTCTTTTCCTTTTATTTATCAATTATCTACTAAGTCGCACTTCCTGTCCTATCCACTTCTATGCCGATGATTCCACTCTTCATTTCTCTCCCTGCTTCCCAAAGCATTCCTCTCAACAGTCACTCCATGCTTCCTCCTCTAAGGAGAGCACGCAGTACCAGACTTTCGGCACATTTTCATTCATTTTCTACCCAACTCTCTAATGCAAGGGTTAATCGGCATTTTCAATCTTTTGTCTACCCAACCGGGCTTTCATCTACTCAACTGGTCAACTCTGGAACAATCTTCCTCAATCCATCTTTCACCCTGTCTATGACCTCCAATCTTTCAAACACAGAATGTCCAGGTATCTGGAAAACCCTGGACCTTGATTTTGGCTCTCTTTTTACCCTATGGGGGCCATTTTTGTGGGTATTTTCCCTTGGCTCTCTTCTTCCTGCATAAACAAACTAAATCTAAAACCTGAAAATAATTTATTTAAGGTACACGATAAAAATCAATTATAAAATAAATACTTGTAAGTATAATAAACACTCAATAATAATAATAATACTAAGTAAATAAATGAGTCAAAACTTTAAACTCATAATTTATGGAATAAATAAACAGTAATAACTTTAGAAAAGGACATCAGTAAATTAAGTAAAAATATGTATGCAGATTAATTTACTCCCCATGGAAGCAAGTGGTACAGTATCATAGGTCCCAGGTAATTGATATCGTTTTCTGTAAATATTGCGAAACATCTTTTCCTTTAAGTTATTTCACCCCACCAAGTTTCTAAGCGCGAAAGTTATGCGTTCCCACAACCAGATGAGAAGGCAAAGCATCCTCACCATCTTCAGGATCCTCCAGGCACACCAGATCTTTGATTGGTATAAAGTTGATGATTCGACTGTTTGCATACATCCACCTCACTTCGCCGTAAACACCACACTGTCGATATCAGCGTACAGGACACGACGACCCAAAGACTGCATTAGCCCCCAAAGCTTGATGCGTCCGTAAGCCATCGTAAAACTAGCCACATGGATGTTTGTGACGCGGGATGTGTTTATAGCCAACTCGGTTCTATTGTAACGGATTACGTGCGTATTACCTAAGTGTACAATTTCAAGAACCTCTTTATCGTCAACTTTGGCGTAATCCATACTTCGTCAAAACTATGAGCTAAGTGCACGTTCCGCTTGTCAGTGTTCCATGCAAACTTACCCCAAAGATTGTTTAGACAAAGCTTTGCACTAAAGTGCTTTCAGGGTTTCGTGCAATATGTTTCCGCTAAAGTTGTATCCCCTCACGGTCACGATAACGTTGAATATAGCCCACTTTTTCGTCTTCTGTCCCAACACCTTGTGGATACCTTGACGCTTCAACTTTATCTTTCATGAAGGTGTTGATATAAGGAGTGAAGAGGATATCGAGTTTCTGAAATCTCCATACCTTATAAATATTATTCTGTAACCGTGACGAACGCCTAGATCCAACTCAGGACTTGTAAAAACGCCTCGGAACTACTTTTAATTGATTGTACGATTACATTCTTCATTGTTCTCCTCTGCACACTTGACTCACAGGGGAAACGTAAGCTTGTGATGTGCAGTATGACAACAGGTAAGATAGGCATCTATAACTCACAAGGAGGAAGTACATCAACGAATGATAGACCAAAATAATTCTCATTTAACTTGCCTGAGAACACTTCAGTGGTGGGTGCAGATGGTCCCACGATCATTTCAGGGGCACCTACGGGGCATAACGTAGGGGTTTGACGAACAAAAATGAAAGTAGTGAATCTTTACACTCTCTATAGGTGGAAAGTATAGTTTGAAAGGGTTTGTAGCCCCCTCCAAAAAACTATCACCACACTTGAGAGCCTGAGAGGGTCCACTGCCATCGGAATTGCGCGTTGGTTTCCATTCACTCATCATACTCGTGTTACCATAATATCCTGCGAGTGAACTTACAACTTATAAGCTGATCTCGAGTACGGGTCCATGCCAGACTATCAGTGGGGGATCTACCGCGGAAGTCCCCTGTGATATCACACTCAGGACGTGGTCATCAGTCCAGTGACATCCGTGGAAAGCGTACACTGTCTTCTCACCGGTGGAGGGATACTCACTCAACCCGTTCGCTAAGAAAGCACGGTCGTTGATCTTAATGGCCACTTCATCCGTGTTGCGAGCGTGTCTTATGTGTGCATCTCTCTGTTGCTGCAAGTGTATGAGCCAGTAAAGGGCTTCATAGCCGTAAGTGAGCAGATTGTTTCGTGGAATGATAGTGAGTCCTTTGGCATAAAATTGTTCTTGAATACAGTGAAGCAAAGGTATATAATGGTGGCTGCAGTTGTAGCGGATCGCAATTGTATCGGGTAATGTACATATTTCTAAAGTTTTGAAGCAGACTCTCAGCACACGTACAATTGTCCGTATATTTAATGTTCCTCGCCTCACAGGCGACTCCGTACATGTGCCAACGCCGCAGCGTTAGCAAGGTACCCCAACTGGGGGAAGGTGGTGGGGTGGAGGGGAGACAACCGAGTCCAACAACATATAACATTGACATACAGGTAAGGCGCCGTTCAAAAATTACGTAACGCTATTTTTGCTAAAACCTGACCCCCCCCCATGTAACGTTCCGTAACGTGTGGGGTGGGGTAAGTGTTACATAACATATTAGGGGGTGCCTGGTCTAGCATTACAGAACGTTCCTGGGAGATCTGGGGGGTGTCAAGTTTTAGCAAAAATAGGGTTACGTAATTTTTGAACAGCCCCTAATTATAATGTAATGTCTGTGTTCATAAAGATAAACAATTAATATGATCGTGAACAGCGTTGAACTCCATGTTTACTAGTCTTATACAGTAATAAGGTTCCATTATGATTACTGCACGTCTATATGAGCAGATACCACACTACAACTTTTTATATACTAGTGAATTTGAACCAAAAATAGACATTACATAACCATCCTCCACACTCCCTCTTTCCCCTTCCTCACCCACCAGTCTCGCGTATATTAATTAATTATGTAACAATACTAATAAAGCTGTTTGTAGAGTCCGTGTGCAGCTTTAAACCTTTACTAACTTACGAATCTACACGATTATATATATATATATATATATATATATATATAATATATACACTGGGTGATCCAGATAAATGGGACCCATAAAAAAAAGCCAAATATTCTTAATATTTAATTCCTTTCATAAAAACTATATATCATTCGAAAGAATAGAGTTACAAGTTTATTATGAAATATTTATTTTTTTAAAATGACTCCTTTCAAATGTGCTCCATTAGTTGCCAAGCATTCCAGTGTTCTCGCTTGTAAGTTCTGCATCACTTTTGCAAGAGTGTGCGGTGGTATGGCCTGTATCTCATTTGTGATGGCGGCCTTCAATTCTTTCAAGGTCGTTGGGTTATTTCTGTAGACCCTACTCTTTAAATATCCCCAGAGATAATAATCTAAGGGAGAAAAATCCGGAGACCTTGCGGGCCATTCAACGTCTCCAAATCTTGAGATTAACTCGCCTGGAAACGTTTGACGCAAAACTGCCATGCAGTTCCTCGTGGTATGGCAGGTAGCTCCGTCTTGTTGGAACCGGTGGTTTTCTAGACAAAGATCTCTTAATTTAGGAATAAGGAAATCGGTCAACATTTTTTCGTAGCGATCACCATTTACAGTGACCGTGTTTCCGGTGGAATCCTCGAAAAAGTACGGCCCTATGATCTGAGATGCAGTAAGACCACACCAAACAGTTACACGCTGACTATGCAACGGGACTTCGGTAATATTCAATGGATTTTCTGTTGCCCAGAAACGACAATTTTGTTTGTTTACAGTTCCATTCAAGTGAAAATGGGCTTCGTCTGACATAATCAAAGTTGCTAGAAAATTGGTGGTGTCATTTACCTTCTGTTGGATCCATTGACAGAATTGTCGTCTTCGTGCGAAATCTCCATCGTTTAGTTGTTGCACTGTTTGAATTTTATATGGAAAGAGCATTAAATTTTGCTTGAATATACGGTGTGTTGTTCCATATCCAACTCCTAACAGCTGAGAAGCACGTCTGATGCTTATGTTAGGATTATCCTGTACAATTTCATGAGTTCTGTTAATGATCTCGTCTATCCTTGCTGTGCGCACTCTTCTAGTTGGTTTTCTTTTTCCAATGCTGCCAGTTAGGGAAAAATTTCTGACACACCGACGGATTACTTTCTTAGAAGGTGATTTTGACATCTGAAAATTTGTCTTGAAAGATCTTTGAGCTGAAACTACACTTCTTCCATGCTCATAATATGCTCAGTTATGAAACGCAGCTGTTCCACAGTCCATGCAGTCATCTTGAAGGGTTAGTTTTAACTAACACTTTTATTTTGTTTTGTATCTTATCTTGTCTTGTATTGTCAAAACCTATACAATCCTGTACAAACTTGTAACTATCCTCTTTCGAATGATGCATATGATTTTATAAAAGGACTTATACTTTAAGAGTTACAGGGGTTTCTTTTGGGTCCCATTTCTCTGGATCACCCTTTATATATATACATGTATTGACATTGCGAAAAAAAGAATGAGACAGTGTGAGAGAGAACGAGGTAGAGGGGCAGAGAGAGTTGGTGGGAAATGGCTTATCGATTGTTACACAAAGAACTTGTTGACATTTTCGATACGAATAACAGTAACTGATTATCAAAATCACATGAGAATAATCCACGGTTATACTAGCGTAAACATATTTATATATACCTATAAATTCATACAATATTATACTAATGTTTGTAAAATGACGTTGATGGGCCAAACCATGCTGTTGACATGGTTACTTGCTGTCGCCGTCCAGGAAAGACTATATATGGGCGTGTCAGTGGAAACCGTAAGGTGACGGTTGCATGAAGTAGGATATCACCACCGGTTTGTGGCTGATGCCTATTATATGAATAGTGTTTTCCAGATTGTATTTGTATTATGAATGTGGAGAGATAATGATTTAATCACGATGGACAGATAAACCCATTAATGTTTTCCAGATTTCCTGTTACATTATCAATGTGGAGATATTATTAGATCTGAACAAGGAATATATATATTCAGTATATATACACAATAAAACACTAATTCTTTATTACAACAAATATGCAGTGGTTGAGAATGTTTTACTAAATAGTTTATCATACAAAATGCTCACAATTTGCCATAGATTAACATAAATGGCACAGCTATTCCCGGTTCATAGTTAGTATTTGGTCCATCCCCCATTATTTTCTATTACATCTTGTAATCTGTGAGGCATAGATGCAACATGAACCTAGTTATATATGATGTGTGGGTTCCTTCGGAACATCTCCCACTCAGCCATAGTGTGATCCAGCAGCTGGTGGCTGGTCCGCTCATGCCCAGGATCCCGCGAGTTCACCACATTCCTCCACACGTTCTCAATGGAGTTGAGGTCACACCCCTTACTAGGCCAGTCCAGTAGTTCTAGTTTTCGCTGCTCCTCGCACCACCTTCTAACAATCCTGGCGATGTTGATGGGAGAGTTGTCCTGCAAATGGATTTTAAATATTAAAAGTAGAACTATATCTCATCCATACACTTCATCAGTAACCCACTATTCGAGATAGGTTTTACCCCCTATGTATGGATTCTCTCAGCTAAATGTAATTGTGCGCCGTTATACAAATAATACAGTCTGCATTTATCCAGAATAAAGTCCTAAAGTGTTGTCAGAGTACTGAAAGAGGTAAAGAACAATTTTATGACTATTATTCGTCGCATGTAAATGTGGAAACCGGACATACAAATGCGTGTAAAACATAAATCTTACTCTAGTAATAGTATAGTATTCTATAACACACAAATACAACATACTTGCATAAACATAATCTGCTCAGGATAGGGCAAGGCATACGCGCGTACAGAAGGCAACATCACCTCCTCCATGATCTCTATATATTGATCTGTCGTAAACCTCCCGTGAATCTCAGTCAGCTCTCCTAGTTCTTACAGGTGCATCCATCCCAACACATTCGCCGTCACGTGCCCACTCCGTGCCACTTCGTAGATATTTTGGCGGGTATATCTCATGTTGTCCTGTCACCAACACCGAAGACAGCCGTAAGTTGTAGACGCAAACGTCTTCTCGTCAGAGAAGATAACTCTGCTCTAGTATACGAGATCATCATTTATATGCTGGCGAGCAAACGAGAGCCTGGCCTGACGATGTCGTTCCTCGATCCTCTCTTTTTTGGCAGGAGTACGGTCGTGATATCCTGCTTCATGCATCCGTCTCCTTACGGTGTACACTGACACGCCCATATGTAGTGTCTCCCGAATGGCGACTGCGTTGTTGATAGGATCGTTCTGCACTTCGTTGATTATTCTCGGGTCTTCTTCTGGGGTGATCATTCTTGGTGCTCCACACTTACGACGATCTAGCAGATTCCCAGTCTCCTGACACCTCTGCACCCAGCGTCGAACAGTAGTCTTCGAAATTCCCAGTTCCATGGCTATGTCAGCTACAGAGAGCCCTGTTTTCCGCATACCAATTATCCGGCTTCGCCGTGCAATTTTATCTTGAGCTGAATTTATTTTCAGAGTCGGTGTTCGTCATACGGTGTAGAAATATGGTATGAACATTGATCATGCCAGTAACCATGTCAACACCTCGATTTGGCCCATCAACGTCATTTTACAAACATTAGTATAATATTGTATGAGTTTATAAGTATATATACTGTAAACCAGGTCATTTTCGCGATAGCAAATTTTTGCTCTTTCATATCCTTGGACGAGTTTGCGGCATCATAATTTAGCGGTCAACAGTTACTAGTTATAATCTTACAGATTAAAATGACATCATGAATGACGACAGTTATTCTGGACTGTGATTGGTCGAGGTTGAGGTCGTATATCAAGGCAAGTTTTACCTCTTGGTATGCGGGTAAAGTTTCAGCAGCACTCAACGTAAATGAATCTCTCGGTAAGATAGATTTGAAACTCTCCACACTGAAACCTATTCATGCTAAATGGATTGTCTCTGCATGGGATAACCTAACAAAATGAGGGAGACCATTCGGAAGGGTTGGGAAATTAGCGGCATTCATGACATTCTCGATGTACAATAATAATACAGTATAATTTAAAATGTTTTTACCGTTTTTACTTAACAATGTTTTATTACAATATACTGAATATACTTTTCAAATAAAGTATTTTAATGATCTAAGTTTTATTTTCTTACTATCTTCCAAAGATTAGTTTAAATTGTCAAATTTTCGTCTGCTGGATATTTTCGCGTAAACTAGAGCCTACGCGAAAAACGCGAAAATTTTCTTCAGTGGAACATTTCGCATTCACAAATATATAAAAAGTTCTATTGTAGTAACTGTTCATATAGATTTGTAGTAATCATAATTGAACCTTATTACTGTATAAGACTAGTAAATTACATGGAGTTCAACGCTGTTCACGATCATATTAATTGTTTATCTTTATGAACACAGACTTGGACTCGGTTGTCCCCCCTCCACCCCACCTTCCCCCAGCTGGGGTACCTTGACTAACACTGCGGCGTTGCCACATGTACGGAGTCGCCTGTGAGGCGAGGAACATTACATATGCGGGCAACTGTACATGTAATAAATACTACTCGTCCACGTTCACTTGCGTTAATATAATTCAAATCGGATTTCTCTCTTCTCGCGTTACTTTATACATACCCGGTACATGTGATAGTTGCACTTCGTCGTATGTTGGCATGACCTCGCGCCACTCCAAGTTCGTATCGATGAGCACAGAAATATTAGCAGTTACAGTAATAATAGCCTTACAAAACCCTCACAAATCACATGCGCTGTACGTTCCCAATCCCATCAGTTACTCAGGTAGAGGCGTACCGAAGGGGAGGGCAACAGGGGCGATCGCCCCCCTTTGAGCTAATAAATTATTATTTTGATTATTTTTACGTAATTAATTTACATATTCAATTAAATATTTTACATATTTAATTTCATGCGCCAATCGAAAAATGTTAGCTAGCTTTCTAGCGATTTTGTGTTTCATGAGTATTGCGTTATTTTTCATGGCACCTGGCAACCGCAGTTTATCGATTGGATCATATGTAGAATTCGGACCCCAGGTAACCCTAATGGAGAATACAGACCCCAACTTTCCCCTAATGTAGAATCCAGACCCCAACTTTCCCCTAATGTAGAATCCAGACCCCAACTTTCCCCTAATGTATAGATTATAGAAGCCAGACCCCAAACGAATCGTATAAGGACATCAATAAACAATTTAAAGGTTCATAGAAAATTTTATTATTATTATCACAAATAAAAACCATTAAAATCACACAATTGTAAAATCTTATATCAAATGTAGAATTCGGACCCCAGCCTTCTTTAGTTAGCTTTATAAGGCTAACTAACGAAAATATCACAACCTAACCTAACCAATCGTTAGGTTAACTGTACGCCCTTGACGATTGGTTAGGTTAGGTCATGATATTTTCGTTAGTTAGCCTTAGAAACTCAAATAGTTAAAGAGTAGCTTAAACAAGCCAAATGGAGAATACAGACCCCAACCTTCCGCTAATGTAGAATTCGGACCCCAACCTTGGTAGGGGTCCGAATTCTACATATGATCCTATCGATTTTTGTTTACATTCATTTAAATATTTAGTTTATGAACTTTCTAAATTTTGATAATTTTAAGTATTGATTAAAACTTTGTGTGTATGAATGTGTGTGTGTGATCATGTGTGAAGGCCGCTTGGTCTCAAACATGTAACTAATAAATGAAATGAAACATTAAGTATGTTATTTTTAAAATTTGGTATTCAGTTTTTTATACATTTTAAAATTTAGTTTCAAAGTTTCATTTAATTTACAATTTTTCACATTGTATTGCACACACAAAATTTGGTGTGGATTTTGTTTGGATTTTTTATTTCATTACAATGGACTTTAATGTTGTGGCTAGTAATAATTCCTATTTCTATTTGTAACTTTGTAACTTTGTAGAGTACTATTTGCAGGTGTCACAGGACTAAAGATAATGGTCCTTTATAAATTTTTCAAAAGAAAAAATGTCCAAACTGACAGTGGTTCTACAGAGCATGATGATCACAGTACTGTTAATCCCAATAAAATTGCTAGGTTACAACAGGATGAGAATGAAAGTGAAAAAATTTCGGTGCCTTCGGCGCTAGCTCTTGCCTCCCCTACTACTAAAAATCTAAAATGGCTTACGATCCCGAAAACTCTTAATCCGGCCCTGAGAATAATTTTCTTTTATAAAAGTAACAGTCCAAGGAAATGCTTAATCTCGAAATTAGCACTTTTTTATTCTTATGTTAATACAAATCTGAGCATCCTAATTGCGGTTTGCATTGAATATTATGTTACTAATCAGATTTTTATCATAATTTTTATATTTTTTATAATATAATTTTTATATTTTTATTCATAATGCGTCTTAGCAGTAGCTAGTTAATCATCTCTAACTGAACGATAAGCTCATCATGAACGTACATAAAATTTTTTTGCCTCTATTTCAATTATACTTTTACGATTAGTTCCAAGTTGGCCCCCCTCCTTGGCAAATTTCTGGGTACGCCCCTGACAGACAGTTAGACCACCCAATTAAACCCAATAACTTTTCAATAATCGCAAAAAATTAATAAACATAATTTTCCCCAACAGCATTGAGAAACAATATTCATTTTCAAACATAAACCGGATATAAATCATCATACCCCATTCCACAATATCAATCTCCTTCAGTAAAAAGTTTTACCAACCAACTAAATTAACACGCTCTTCAGCAAATTGTCTCTATCATTTTCGTCCCTCATTCTCTGCTACGTCTGTGATTAAGTAACTTGTATCGAAATTATTTCTTTTAATGTTTTTATATATTTTAAGATTTTGTATTTTAATGTTTTTTGTTTTAATTGGTCCATAATGTTCTCCATCCCTCTTTTAAAATTATTTTACAATGTTATTTATTTAAATTTTCTGTCATTTCTCAGTCCTGTAAATCCTGTCAAGCCTCTTTTATAGGTTTCATTTACAATATTTATTTTGGATCACCTGAAGATCAGGGCCCCCAACCTCAATTACCATATGATATCTTCGTTAAAACTAACGAAAATATCACGACTTAACCTAACCAATCGCCAAGGGCGTACAGTTGACCTAACCGGGCATTCAATTTAATTTATTATTATATTTGGTACTGTAAAGCACAAAACAAGAATACATGGGGGCCTTAATCTTCAGGAGATCCTTTATTTTTTTTAATTGTATTGCTTTAACTTTATAATTGTATGACTGTGTTTAATTTTTAATTTGTATTGTTTATGACTTGTCAATATTTAAAATAGTTTTAACTTCCTATTTGGGTTTTAACTTTATATATCTCTGGTTTTAGCACTGAAGATGACAATAGAAAATGTCGAAGCTTTGAATATTTAATGTTTGCCTACGGACTAATCTCGTTTTTCCTTATTCGATTGAAGTTTCTCCGGCAAAAAATCACTTGTCTCCTTTATTTTATATATATATTTAGGGTGATTCAAAAAAATCAAAAAAATTTTTTTTAATTGTTCAACCTGTATTTTTGTTCCCTATGACAGAAAAGTAGTGTATGCTAAATTTGGTGAATTTTAAATAAAATTTACTATGTGCTACCAAGCGTCAAAGTTTCCCTCTTTTTCAATTTGTTTGTTTTTACAACTTATGATTTTGTTTAATTGTTTATATTTCAGAATTTTTAATTAATGGTTTATATACTAGCATGCTTTTAATTGTTGCTTGGAACTCGTAATTTTGATACCAATTAATCGATTATGGAAGCTAGGCCTAACTCACCATCACCCAGTTGCTCATTTCGGAGAAGTTCTACAAGAAAAGAAACTGAAGTATGGGTAATTGGGCAGCCCTCTGCAGTACTAAAAACATCCGTATTACCACCAGAGAAGGAAATGATGGCCCTCTTCATGCACTACAGAAATATTAAAAAGCAAGACATTAGAGAATCATGCTGCTCTACTGCAGATGATGTGCTAGCAGTTTGGAAAAAAGCAGGAATACCAGCAAAACAAAGAATTCATGTAGTAGATAAAATTCAAGGAATACTGAAGGAATGACAGCTGCTTAAGAAAAACAAAGCAAACAAATTGAAAAGATCACAAAATTTAAATAATAAAGAAGAAAAATGGAAAGATAAACGAAAACTTATTTGACATTGCTCATGAGAATGCTATGCAGCTTATAAAAATGGAAGATGATAAGAAATTCTTGAAAATGCAACGTGAGAAATGACGTCATGGAAAAATGGGTACCATTGATAAGGCTGTTGCTAAAAGAGAGCAAAAAGCAGCAGAAAAGCAACAACGTTATGAAAAGAGGACAGCAGAAGAAGAGATCAAAAGAAAGAAGAGTGAAGAGGCTGTCATACTCATCAGTACATCATCAGAATCAGAGGAGAGTAAAAGTGATGAATCTGGTTTCTGTGCTGCACAACCTTCAACATGGAAAAGTAAGGTTGGCAAACGTAGAAAATTGTTTGATGATAAATTATTAGGAAGTCTTGATGTTGCAAAATTGAGTGACAGAAATGCGTCTCTTTTTAATGCAAACAATCAGACATCGCTTGAATGGGACATCTGCGAACAAATAAAATGCATGTGTTTCAATACAACGGCAGCCAATACTGGTCCTAGAAATGGTGCAGCTATTCTTCTAGAACAAAAATTCGACGACGATTTATTGTGGCTGGCATGTCGACACCATATATTTGAAATTATGCTGGAAGCTGTTGTTTCAAAGTCTTTATCACCATCTTCTGGCCCAGATATAGTCCTTTTTAAGAAGTTCAGAGAAAAATGGTCAAGCATTAATAAGGAGGACTACGAGACAGCATTATCAGATCCAGATATCTATGAAAATATTCATGACATCAAAGATGACATAATTATATTTGCAACAAATCAACTAGATACATTCCAACCAAGAGACGATTACCTAGAACTATTGCAGTTAACAATTATTTTTTTGCTAGGTGAACCAAAAGGTGGAATCAAATTTAAACATCCAGCGGGACTTCATCGGGCTAGGTGGATGGCCAAAATTACATATTCATTAAAAAATTTTATGTTCAAATCTCAGTTCAAAATTTCAGTAAAAGACAAAAAAGGACAAAGACATCTGTCTATTTGCTACTCGGTTATATGTAAAGGCATGGTTTACAGCTCCTGTGCCATCTTGCGCTCCTCGTCTTGCTCTGGAATTATTACAGAATCTTGTAGTCTACAAACAAATAAATGACACAATTGCATTTGTTGCTATTAAAAAACTGTTAGGTCACCTCTGGTACCTATCAGAAGAACTGGTAGCCTTGGCCTTTTATGATGATGAAGTGCCTACTGAAACGAAAAACAAAATTGTAAAGGCCTTGCAAAATACAACAGAAACTCTTCCTGCAAAGCGGGCTTTTCTAGATCCTGCACTTATTCCAACGAAGAAATTAGAAGATTTTGTCACATCAAATACTCAAAGATTCTTTACAATAACAGGATTTAGTTCAAAATTTTTACTCAAAGATGCTAAAGAATGGCATAATGATGAAGAGTATAACTCCGCTAAGAAATCTATCAAACAGTGGAAAGTCGTGAATGATATAGCGGAAAGAGGAGTAAAATTAATGGATGAATATAATAAAATACTAACACATGACGAAGATCAAAAACAATTCTTGCTACAAGTAGTGAAAAACTACAGGGCTGTTTACCCTGATAGAAAGAAAGAAACATTGATGAAGTAAGGACAGCTAATGTCTCAAATATCATGCTAGTTTAATTATGCATGCTTGTGGTTATGGTAGGACCTACGGGGGAGCTTTCCACATTAAAAAAAAGCAATGCGCCTTGTACTGTACCCCCTGGGTGGTGTGGAAAAATTTGACAATTTGAGTCGTTCTGTCAATTTTTAATTGCTGGTAGCAACCCCTAAAAATTAAAAATTTGCTAAAATATTTTAGGATAGTTGTTTTTATGCTGAAATGAACCATTTAAAGGGTTGAACACATTAAAATCAAAAAACATTTTTTTTACCCCCATATTTGAATCACCCTAAATTATATATATATATATATATATATATATATATATTCTTACTATGTAACCTTGTAGAAGTTCTGCTCCCCAATCTCTCATTGGGCGAAGGTCAGGCTCGTGGTCCTACCTCTAGGACTGGCTTGGTGAAAGAGGGAGCTACTTTCTCGAGCGATCTATCTCACATAGCCAGGTACCAGTGTTTCTCAAACGGTGGGTCGCGAACTCCCCAGTTGTAGTTTGTTTACCCCTGTAGTAGTGATTTGTGCGCAAAAAAACAAAAAAAAAACGCTTCGTGAGTTTGTTTACCCCTGTATGATGATAAGCGATCGCTCCGACTTAAGACACTGACACGGGGGTCGTGGGGAAAATCGGCTGAGAAACACTGCCAGGTACACATGGTTCATCTCAGCCAGGTGTCTAGTCTAGTCTTTTAAAAATTTCTGCATCAACACCAGTTGGGTTCCAAATTTTATTTTGGTAACTGGTTAAATAGTCTTTCTTGGCCCTCTGACGACAAAGCTCTTTTCTTTCAGAGTTGAAGATGTGCCTTGTCTAGACGTTACTATGGGAACACTACCTATCCTGCGTTTCCCATTTTTCAATGTTGTTTGGAAGGTTAAAGGGTTCAATTTGAGGTTATGATCTAGTTTCTGCATTTTTCCACGTGTATAATTATTATGGTGTAATCTTTCCAGAGAATATAAATATAAATCATGTATTTTTTCCCAGTAATTTAGTTTTTCGAATCACTTAATCGTGGCTGTGAAGTGTCTTTGAATTTCTTCCAGATTAATTATTTCTTCATTTTGTTAAAAGGACGTTAAAAATTAACAATATATATTCATCAAAGGAATCATTACAGTGTTGTCCCTTCTTTTAAAGGTTCTTAGTAGTATCTGTACATTTATTCTTTTTGCTTTGTTTATTTTGTATCTCAAATTTCGCATCATTGACCATTAACCATTCTAATTCGTAAGTTTTGAGTTTCTCTAATATATACATTCATTTGTTCGTTCTCTCTCCTCATCTTGCGCGGAATGTTCTCCTATACAAGCGTCGTTCTTTACGTTAATTATACTGCGTGATCTTTGCAGTTGAAATGTATATATAGGTACGGCATGCAGGAGGTGCCCCCCTCGGGGCATTGGTTTCTGCGCGTATGTAGGAGAATTACGACTTCTGATCGAGTGAGGACCATGGTGTAGTGGTTATCATATCTGACCGGCAATAGGAAGATCCCGGGTTCGATTCCCGGGTGGTTACCTCATTTTTTCATTTGTTCGTTCTCTCTCCTCATCTTGCGCGGAATGTTCTCCTATACAAGCGTCGTTCTTTACGTTAATTATACTGCATGATCTTTGCAGTTGAAATGTGTATATATATATATATTTATAGATATTCTCAGCGAATGTTTTCTAAGGGGAAGATATGAGGAACTCTTGAGCAAAGTTAATTTCGTGGATACAATATGAAATTATGCTATTTGTAGGACTAGATTAGCTTTGACTTAAGCCTGATGGATTTAAGATGATGATTATAATTTTTCAGGCTGAAAGACGATGCACTTTATCCGTATAACTTCTTCAGGGAGATAATTTTGTTATTTTTATCATACATTTCTACCAGCTTCATCACTTTTATTTCCATTGTTAAATATTATTTTCTGTTTGATGTGTGTGTCTCTCTCTCTCTCTCTCTCTCTAAACAACTATAAGTTCGTTTGTGTATTCTAAATCGGTTAAGTGGTGCTACTATAGCGTGATTCCTACCGGTGACTTCGATACTATAGGGTGATTCCTACCCGTTTTGGTTCGAAACTACAGTACTGTAGAGTGTGATTCCTATCCAAGGTATAAATGAAAATATAATAAATATAAAATGCTATTTATTATTCAATTTTATTTATTTAAAAAATAGTTTCGGTGCTATTATAGTATGTGGTCTACCTTCGATTGGTTAGGTTTAGTCACGATATTTTCGTTAAAACTAACGAAAATATCATGACTAAACCTAACCAATCGTCAAGGGCGATGGACATTGGAATGTAAACAAGCAATTAGTAAACAAGGTAAGAAGCTATAATTAAAAGGTAGACCGCCGAATCGAGGTAGGAATCACGCTATAGTAGCACCGGTTAAGTTTTACTAATTATATTTATAATTTATTTATAATTTATGTATTTATAATTCATTTTTCATATTCATCTACAAGTTCGTTTGTGTATTTTAGTTAATTAATACTCCATATCGCCATATTTACGTGCTGTATATTATTTAAATCATAATATCTATGAAATAAAATGTATTTTACTTTTTAATCAATCTCAGAGCCCAATACAGCCAAATATTTTAGGACCAAATTAAATAAATATAAATATCACTAAACTGAATTAACATACAGTATGTATGTTTTACATTCAAATTATTTCGACAATTGTAATATTTATTTTTATCAGTAAAGATCTATCTATCTATCTGTCTGTCTAACTAACAGTTTCACCGTTTATCTAAACTTCTCTGGTAATGGATAAGAGTACACCATGCAGTAACCCAAATCCTTTGAATCTTCATTCAGGAGGCAGAAACTTTGAACAGAAACGTAGAACTTGGCCAATGTTGTAATGAAAACATCTTCAAAAAGTTTCGTCATGAAACTCCATGTTTCTTACCAATATTTAGCGGCAAGAAATGTGAATGTTTCGCAAAAGGACTCTTTGAATCGACTGTACCTTCACGCCTATCAAATATACACGTTTCAGAAAGCCGAACAATTGGATTTCTAAAAGTTAGGCTGTTATGTTTCTTTGTACAATATTACGTAAAATATTACCATTTCTGAAGTTGTACTTTTTAGATGTGTACCTTTTGATTGATGGAATTTGAAAAATGTTAAAAAATTTTGAGAGATTGATTTTTTCCTTGAGAAGTTAATCTTACTAATATTTGTGACGGTCGAAGAACTTTGTTGCTTATGGCTGGCCAAACCACTGGACAGATTTGGATGAGACTTTGAGGATAGAGGTAACTGAGGCCAGGGAAGAACATAGGCTACGTGGCGTCGGCCTCTGAGGTCATCTGAGGCCGCTGGAGGCCTCTGTATTCCGGATTGGTTGAAAGATAGTGGGCGGAGCTCTATCGCGTGCTTTTCACGCGATGCATTTACGATTCAGTAAACAAAATTTTGATTTTTTTTTAATTAGATAAAAATTTGACTTTTTAAAATCTCCATATATATATATATATATGTTGTCTGTCCGTCTGTCACTCTAAAACACGGAAATGGTTCCTCGAGAGAATAAATTATTCGGTAAAAGTTGCTTAAAATTAATCGAAACCTATGGGAAAATTATTGAATGCCCGGTTAGGTTAATTGGATGCCCGGTTAGGTGATCTGTACGCCCTTGACGATTGGTTAGGTTAAGTCGTGATATTTTCGTTAAAACTAAAGAGAATATCACGACTTACCCTAACCAATCGTCAAGGGCGTACAATTAACCTAACCGGACATTCAGTTAACCTAACCGGGCACTCAGTTGACCTAACCAGGCATTCACTTAACTTAACCAGTTGGTTAATTTTTACATTCACGTCTCATTCTAAAGTTGCTTAAGATTAATCGAAACCTACGAGAAAATTATTGAATGCCTGGTTCAACTTCCACCTAGGCAACACCGCGTCGCTCCGCTAGTTGTAATTAAATTTATAATTCGGTATTGATTAGTAACGAGAAACGATTTTAAGATCCTCTACTATTCTCTACGCGCCTATTAAAAGTACAGAATTTCAGTTATATAACTTTTTTTAGATAACACTGAAAACAACCCCCAATAATATGATATATATATATATATATATATAATATATAATATATTATATATATATATATATATATATATATATATTATATAAAATCAGTATATATGCACAAAAATTAATTAAATCCAAATAATATAAAGTATTTACGCAAATTTTGCTAATTTCATTTGAAATAAAATGCGAATAAAGTTTATTTGCGAGTTCGTTACTTATTAATGACTAAATTTTTCGGACTGCGACGTTTTAACGCTCGAACTCATTTCTAACGGTTCAAAAAAGGTTTTCATTAGCATTTTAGTAGCATTAATTGTTGGAATTATCTCTGCGCCCTCCTGCTTTTTCCTTGTATCAATGTTGTGTTACAGTTTGGGACTCTAATCTGAGTGGGCAAACCGCACTCCTCCGGCCATGTGACATTTTATCGATGAGTTTGTAAGGGTTAAATTAAGATGTTACGTTAGATTTATTTTGGTTGGGTTAGATTAGGCTTAGGTTAGAATTTGTTAGGTTAATTTACGTTAATTAATTTACGTAGTTAATTTACGTAGGTTACGTTGGGCTTGTTAATTTAGATTAGGTTAGATTTAGATAAGTTGGGTTAGGCTTAGTTACATTGTTATTACAATATCGACGAAATTACCATTTCCACAAAATGTCTACAAGTCTTAATCTGAGTACCTCGCGATGGATTACACATGCCTGCGAATGAGAACTTTGTAAGAGTTGTTTTCTTACTGATAACTGATATTATATAATTCAATTACGCTGATTTCGAATAAGGTGTCCATTTTTTCTATCACGTAAGGGTTTTCTGCAAACTGGAAGGGAAAAATACATAAATACATAAATAAGTATTATTTATTTCAATTTACATTAGGTACCTATTTCGCTTTGTTATACTAATTACAAATGCAAACAACTTTAAAAAAAAAAAAGACTATTAACGTCAATTACATATTCATCTTTATTTGTCCTGAGTTTTCTTATGAGATCTATGCCTTTTAGTCTCGAATGTACGCGCTGTTCCTTTTCTTTTATGTAATAATTCTGGAGTATCCCGTTTCAACATCCAGCAGTAATCAGCCATCATGCTGATGCCCCACCTTCCCTGATATCTCTTCTCCATTTCTTGGATGTATTGGTGAAACCGTTCTCCTTGTTCTTCGCTGAGTGCTCCGAGATTCTCAGGGAAATAATCCAAGTATGAATGTAAGAAATGTAATTTTAAATTCATTACAACCCAACTCTTTGAACTTATTTAGCATGTTGTTCACAATGTTTTGGTAATTTGGGTCCTTGGTTGTTCCCCAAAAATTTGCTGATAACATCCTTAAAAGCAATCCACGCTTCTTATTGAAGATTGTTCATTGTTCTTTCAAAGTGTTCATCCAAAGTCAGTTTTCTAATCTGGGGACCAACGAAAATTCCTTCTTTTAATTTTGCTTCCGAAAGAGTTGGGAATTTACCATACAAATACTTAAAACAATCTCCATCTTCGTCCAAGGCCTTAACAAATTGCTTCATCAAGCCCAATTTTATGTGAAGCGGAGGTAAAATGACTTTCTTCGTGTCAACCAAACTTTCACGTTGAATGTTTTTAGAACAGTGTGTCAGGTTGACTCTGCGTGGCCATTCCTTTTTTATCAGTGCTGAGTTCTTGCTCGGCTATCCCATTCATACAAAAAACATGGAAACTCCGTATAACCTGGTTGTTGACCTAACAACATACAAATCACTTTTAAGTCCCCACAAAGTAGCCAACCGTGTTCTTTGTATTTAACCTTACCTAGAAAAAGCTCAAGATTTTCGTACGTTTCCTTCAAGTGAACCGAATGAGCCACAGGAACGGATGCATACAAGTTACCGTTGTGAAGGAGGACGCCTTTTAGACTTCTTTTGGAAGAATCAATGAAAAGTCTCCACTCATTTGGGTCATAGACTGCCGCGCCTAGCTTAAGTATTAGTTCCCAAACATTGTTGCAATATACCAGTGAATTTTCTTGAGAAAAATGTTGGGTGAATTCTTTTTCTCGATTTCTGTACCAGTAAAATGACGTCCCGAGAGAAAGCAAGTTCTTTGCACGAAGTCTGGATCCCAAAATCTCTGAAGAATCTTTCGGGAGACACAAATCTCTTACCAAATCATTAAGTTCACTTTGTGTAAACAATTGGGGTTCACCAGATATTTCGGTTTGAAAGTAATCAATATCATCATTTCCATCGTCATCAGACACCGAATCAGATGAAGTTATATCAAGAGTATTTGGTTAAGTAGGTACAGGTATACCAGGTCCATGAGCAACAGGTCTTATAGCAGACTGAAAGTTTGGATAAGAAATTTCCTTTTTATTTTTAGTATTGTAGCCTTGCACGTTACATGAACAAAATAGCAGTCATTGCTGTGATTTCTAGGCTCACGCCAGACCATTGGAATCCCAAAAGGTAAAGAATCCTCTTTACTTTTACTCCACAGTCTAAGTTGTTCAACACAAACACTGCAAACTTTATGTGGAGCCCATGATTTGTCTTGATCCCCAAGTTTCATTCCGAAGTACGCATAGTATGCTTTCTTGACGAAGTCTGTAATATCTCACCTTTGTTTTTTTCACAGTAAATTTTCCACAAATATAACAAAGTGTTTGGGCTATTTACACACCCTCTGGTTGCCATAGCGACAAATAAGCAAATTTCAAAAGAGAAATAGTCACAGCGCACCTTTGAATAATAAAGAATTATAACCTCGCACGCACTAAACACTGACTCATCTCGTGGCTTGTGAATCACTTATATACTAGCGGCGCGTTTCTCGAATGTTCTAGAAGACGCTATGACGTCACTTCTGATCTGGAAGCATTTATAGGCAGTAGTTTTTAATCAAAACTTAATTGAGTCAATTTTAATGAAAATTACTTATATATTTAATATGAAATATGACATTTTGTGAAAAATCTGTACGTGATGGCGAAAAATGAATATTATTTTCGGAATCAGCGTGCAAAAATTACTATATAAGTGATAAAATATTTCGGACAACAAAACCATCGCAGGCCTGTGTTATTTGTGACACCGATACAAATGCCATTGTAATGGGTATGTGGTCGAATTGCTAGGTCTAAGGCCATTTTTTCGGGGGGTGGGTTAGCACTTGAAGTTTTACTTAAGAAAGTGATTAAGTGAAAAGTGTGAAGTTTTCTTCCCTATATTTCAATATAGTATATGGTGACAGATAACGTGTTGACACTGTGTTCGGCACTTCCTATACGGTTGGCACTATTAGTCCCTATATCCTTTCTATTAACGAGTATTTGTTAAACTGAAGAAAACTTTTTTCCGATAATGGAAACGAAGCACAGTTTTTTTACAATGTTTCTTGGTTCCTGAAAAAGTTAATCTAATGTAAAATCATTCACACACACACACACACACACACACACACACGTGTGCACAACTCCGCAAAAGCGAGGTACTGCCTTTTTTAAATCCATATATCTAAAAATTAATTAGCAAACCCTAATTTAACCTAACCTAACATTAGTGTCATTGAACTGAAAAGAGCGTGATGAGTGTTTCGCGGACAAATGAGGGCTCGAACGGTGTTTCAGTTAAGTTATTAAATAGTGAGGTACTCGCTAATTTAGCCTAACATAGCGTAACTTAACCTAATCAGGACCAACGTATCTTGTTTCACTTCATCGGTGAATTATCACACACTCAACCTCACTTGTGCCCAGTAGCCTTGAGTGCGGACGCGCACACACCCGCACACGTGTATGCATCTCCACATAAGCAAGATACTGATTTTGTTAATCATAGTTATTTTGACTCCACCCCTAGGACTGGCCTGGAGAAGGAGAGAGTTGCTTTCCTGCGATATCCATCGTCCTGAGCGAGGCGTTTAGCCTTCATCTGAAGACTTTGACACCAGTGATGTTCCAAATGTCCTTGGGAAACTGGTTGAATAATCTTGGCTTTCTGACAACAAAACTATTTTCCTTTAATGTTGAGGGTGTCCCTTGTCTGGGCTTTAGTTTGGGAACAACTACACATTCTACCTATCCTATTTTCCAGTGCTGCTGCGATGGTTACTGGTTCAATTTGATGTTAGGTACCAGTTTTGCTATTATTTTCCATGTGTAAATTATGGTGTACTTCTCTCTTCTTTCCAGCGAATATAGATTTAATTTACGAAGTCTTTCCTACGAATTGAATTCTTTGCAACCATTAATCTTGATTGTGAAATTTCTTTGAATTTCTTCTAGTTCATTAATTTTTTCATTTTTATATGAGAATGATCAGTGTTTTCAGCAGGCAAATCATTACTTTTTTGCCCCTTCTTTTAAAGGTTCTCAGTAACTCTTTTTGCTTTGTTTATCGCTATCTTATTTTGCGTTTCAAATTTCGCATCATCGGTCATCATAACCCATAAATCTTTTGCTTTCATACTTCTCTGAATTTCCTGTCTATCTTGGGCATAATATGATATCTGTTTTAGTTCCTCATTTCTTTAATACGTCAAGAACTGAAATTTCTCGGTGTTAAATGTCATGTTGTTGAATTCTGACCATTTGTATATACCATTTGTGTCCGTTTGTAGGGCTTCTACCTCTCCTGTATTTCTGAATTTTTGGTTGATTTTTGTATCGTCTGTAAAGGATGTTACTATACCGTTATTAGTTATTTCATTGGGTGCTCTTCCAATATGTGCTCTACCTTAAAATTTACATTCCAATACGTGATCAACCTTAGATTATTCGGATTAGCAGCAGGTACGTTAGTTAGCCTTATAAGGCTAACTAACGAAAGTATCACGACTTAACCTAACCAATCGTCAAGGGCGTATAGTTGACCTAACGATTGGTTAGGTTAAGTCATGATATTTTCGTTAGTTAGCCTTATAAGGCTAGTTTCACGGTAGAGCACGTATTGGAATATGGTAGATCACAGTTTCGCGGTAGAGCACATATTGGAAGAGCACCATTTCATTGTTTATGTCTATTAGCATGATAATGAATAGAAGGAAGACTAACGCTCGAAGTGTTTTTGATCAAGTCCTTAAACAGTAAGGCACCAGCTAACCTAATTTTAACTTTTAACTAACCTAACCTAGCGTAATCTAACCTAATCATGGCTAACATATCTTTTTTCCGACCATCAAAATGTTTCTACATTTATTATGTACATGTTTAATGTTTCAAGGTTCAAAAAGCGTTGTCTCTCCAAAAATTACCTAACTACATCTGTTAATTTTCATACACACTACCGCACTTATTCCCAGTTGCCTACACACACACACACACACACTCTATGTATTTAAATTTCGAATTACTACTGTAAAAACCTGTTATAAAATCTTGCAACAAAGGTTTCCAGATTGGCTGAAATGGGATTTTCGGCGTTCAAACCCTCTCTTTTACAATAATTTAATTTTTGCAGTAGCCATGATGATGTCATCATGTGAAAAAAAGTTAATTAAATTCAATTTTATTCTTTACGTTTGTGACGTTTTTATATCACTCCGTTACATCTGATGTTTTAATTAAAATGTAATTAATAGAACGTAAACTTAAAAAATCATATACAGTTCTGTATATCAAATTAACTTTACAATAAAACAGGAAAATAAATGACTTTTTTTTTTTACAGAAAACAGACGGAAAAATTTGCAATTAATTTCCAGTTTCAATTTCCTATTCTTGAATTCACGCAACTCAATCCGGAATTTGAATTTTAAAGGAAAATATTTCCAAATTAAATGATTAAATTGCTTTTTAGATGGACGATAAAGATACATTTCTCTAATAATGATGTAATCCTAGAATAATATTGCTAATACATATATATATATATATATATATATATATATAATATATATATATTATATATATATATATATACAGAGCGTCCCAAAAAAATGTATACACACTTTAACAGCTGATAGCTCAATTGATGTTTCTTTCTTTCCAAGTTAAACCCATTAGAATTAATAATGGCAGTCAGACTAAGCTTTGAACAAAGGAAATTCATTCTAAAATGCTACTGGAAGTGTGAAAACGCAGTTGAAGTGCAAAGACAGTTTAGGAGGGAGTTTCAAACAGATCCACCAACGCGACCTACCATCACTCGAATTAGAGATAAGTTTGAAGCCGATGGAACTGTTCAGAATGTCCACAAGAAGCGTTCCGGAAGACCACGGACATCGACAAGCCCCACAAAGCAAGAAAGAGTACTGGAAACGTATCACCAAAGTCCAAGAAAATCTGTGCGGCAAGCGAGTCGTGAGGTAGGAATTTCAGAATCGTCTGTCCAACGCATTTTGAAGCGCTGTCAATGGAAAAGTTACATTCCAAGATTAGTCCATGCTATTAATGAAGATGATGATGATGATCCGGACCGAAGAGTGGAGTATTGCGAGTGGCACTTGGCACGATGTGGATGTGGATTGGACGAAGGGGTTTCGTAGAATACCCTCCGCGTTCACCAGACCTCACACCACTAGACTTTTTTTTATGGGGATACTTAAAAGACAAAGTCTACGCTATAAAACCTGCAACAGTCGCTGAATTGAGAGCAGCCATTGAACGAGAATGCACACAAATACCAAACGAAATGTTTCGTGATGTTTGCGATTCCATTGCTTCGCGTTATCAGCAGTGCCTGGACCAGAACGGACGTCGGTTTGAAAACAGGCGTTGACAAAACAATTAAATAATGTCTGTAGATTCTATTACATTTTGAAAATGAAATGTATTTTAATAAACACTGCCTTTATAAGTATTTAAAGTGTGTATACATTTTTTTGGGACGCCCTGTATATATATATATATATATATATATATATATATATATCAGCCTTTATGAGAGCTTCAACGACGACTCAGGATAGACCTGCCGTCGACCCCTCTGCACATACCCCCTCATTTGCGAGATTTGGTGGAGGAAGGAATTGTTTTCTGATCTCCTCCTGTGCTCGCACCCAGCCACGCATGGCTGGTTAGGGACTTTGCAAAGAAACCTGTCTAACTGTCTTGAAAATATTCAGGTTGGTGTGCTGGAGGTTCCTTGGTTGTTTGGGCAGGACATTAAAAAGTTTTGGGCCTCGTTATTCCGAGGGTGTTTTCCATCCTCGTTTTCATGAGCCCCTGTCCCACCGCAATTGGGATAGTACAACTCCCCTCTCATTCCATCATTCCAGTATGCTTTTATTTCGTTTCTAAGATTAGGGACACAACCCTCGAGTACTTTCCATACGTATATTATTGTGTATGTTCGCATCTTCTTTCCAGAGAGGTGAGTCTCAGGATTGTAGTCGAGACCACTAGTCTTCACCTCCCGTTTCCCCTATCTTAGATGCAAAAGTCCTTTGTATAGCTTCAGTGTTCGCAATCTCTCGTTTTCTGTATGGGCTTGTGAGTACTGACCAATAAATACTCAATTATTCATGACTAAACTCTACCATAATTTTAGTACGATGTTTGCTTTTCTGCTGTGGAGGCTCCTCCAGATGGTTCCCATTATTTTTCTAGCCGTTGTAATTTTAATGTTATAGTGCTCTCTGAATTCTACATCCGACGACATTATTACTCCAATATAAATATGCACCTAGGTGGTGTAGTGTTAGCGCCCCTGACTACGAATCCATCGGCCCCGGGATCGGATCGAGACCCGGTGACGGCAGGCGCGCAGCAAAACCCAGCTGTTCATCTTTCCACACAATAAAGAAAGTGGTTGGTAGATAAATAGGTACATTAGGTGGCCTAGTGGTTAAGACGCTGGGCTGCTGGTGGAGCGTGATTCGGATTCCACTGTAAACTGTAGGTCTTAGGTGAAGTGAAAAGCTTGACCTTCGTCAGAATGAACAATTCGGGCGGAAGCTAACCAAAGATGTATGTGTGTGTATATATAAATAGATAGATAGAGAAGCTAAACAAGGAGAGAGAGAGAGAGAGAGAGAGAGAGAGAGAGAGAGAGAGAGAGAGAGAGAGAGAGAACTACAATAACTGTACGTTAATGTTGAAATGGAGATTGAGGTAAAATGTGCAACAGAAAGGAGGTTACAAAACCTCCATCCTGCTGCACATTTTATTTCAATATATATATATATACTGTATATGATATTTACCTTATCTTCAAATATTTTGCAAAATAATGCAGCCTATTGAGAATAAAAACAAAACAAGTCAACATTAAATAATAATGATGTTAACAAAATTTGTGTATATAAACTCATATAATTTTTCAAATTTTCATTCTGATTTGGCTGATCTAATTTAGAGGCTGAGCATTATTTGTAACATTTTAGCAGTAAAACCACAGTAAGAGAAAATCTTTGTCTTCTCCTTCGAGCCTTGCTCTCTTCAGAGAATTTAGTCTTAAATAGAGAAAAATAATTTCATGATACGTTACAAGAAGAATCGGGGAACCTTCAGAGAATTTAGTAAGCTTCACAGAATCCTCCGATCCACTACAAGAAGAAATAGGAGAGTAGTATAGAAGAAACTACTGCGATTCCCTATACGCTACCAGCTACTCCAGAGTAACAAATCCGTTGCTGCCACCTAACCAGAACCCCTGTCAACTTCGAACTGACCAAGGCCATAGACTGAGGGGTATATATATATATATATATATATATACAGAGGTGGGGAGTCGGAGTCGGGAGTCGGGAGTCGGGGCTTTTTTGAAGAGTCGGGAGTCGGAGTCGGGAGTCGGTAAAAACGACCGACTCCCGACTCTTTGATTCAATTTCTATATGCCAACAATTTACCAGAATACTACTCTGCCCTAAATAAATATCTTCCTGAACTAATTCTAGATTCACATTTCCACATTTGATTTATTGTTCTGGTAAATCTTAGCAAATGAATTTCATATTTCTATTTTAGGATACTAGGTACCATATAAAAATTAGCAATATATTAATTATTAATTTAATTAGCCCCTATTAGTAATGAGTCGTGGGCCTAGTAGAAAATCAGCAGTCTTTCAATATTTTAAGCTAAATGAGGATGAAAGTATTTTTATTTGTCAAGTAGAAAAGGATGGTAAAGAGTGTAATGCAAAAATTAGTGCTTACACTGGGAAACATGCTAATGCTCCAACTAGAGCCTCAAACTTGAAACGCCATCTACGAAACAAACATCCCAATATTTATAAGGTTGTAGATCAGCATGATAAGGAAAGAGTCGGAAGTCGGGAGTCGGAGTCGGTTTTTAAAAATACCGACTCAGGAGTCGGTTTTTAAAAATACCGACTCAGGAGTCGGTTGTTTTTGGCCGACTCCCCATCCCTGTATATATATATATATATATGGGATGAATTTCACAATTAAGCACGTGAAATGAATGAAAGATGCAAACCCACAAGGAAAAGGAAAAATGATTCCAAGGTCTTTCGTGTATTCAGAAATACACCTCGTCAGGGACGAAAACACCCCTGACGAGGTGTACTTCTGAATACACGAAAGAACTTGGAATAATTTTTCCTTTTCCTATATATATATATATATATATATATATATATATATATATATATATGAAAATTATTTCACGAAAGTAACACGGGAATAATATTTATGATGAAAATAACCACGAAGGAAAAAGGAAACACAGAATGGTGCTCAAGCGCTTTCGTCTAATGACGAGTGTTCCTGAGGATGTCATTACTCATTAGATGAAAGTGCTTGAGCACCATTCTGTTTCCTTTTTCCTTCGTGGTTATTTTCATCATATATATATATATATATATATATTATATATATATATATATATATATATTATATATATAAAGTTGAAGTTACAGTAAAATCTCAGAATCAAAATTTTAGTTAAAATATTTATTTTTGGAGGGGAAGTGGGAGGGGCAAATATTAAGTTTCACGGACACCAGCTTACACTAGGTTAAGTGGTCGTTTTAGCTTGTTTTAGTTATTTTTTCACATGATCAGTTGCGACCAATCAGGATCTTCGTAACGAGTTTCAAAGAACTGGTGTCCGTGAAACTTAATATTTATTTTTGTTTTTATATTTTAATATTTTAAAACGCAACTCTTTTAAAATAGTGAATTGAAATGAAGTGAGAATCAATCATCCTTGTGTATTAAGAGGCAAAGATGTATTGTCACTTATGGAAGGTTTTGAACACTTAATACACAAAGCTTCTTAAATACGTCATCTTAAAATATCACTGCATATTTCTGCAAAGAATTTTAAAATGGTGGGAAATGATTAGCTATCGATCGTGCAGTTCAGCTGGTTGGTTGGTTAATCCGTTTAACGCCGTTCATTTTATTGAGGCCAGTGACACAGTGTTGGTTTTGTGGTCAGTTGATCTCTTTAACTCCCTAAGACCTAACTACGTACACGTACGATCTTAATTTTCACGCCTGCATTTGAATGGGCGTACCGAAAGGGTTAAGTTTTTTATTACTTTATATCGTAATTCAACATTTTAAGTTAAAAAAAACAATGTGAAACTTTCTATTTTGGGCCTCAAACTGCCGTCCGTGCGGTATGTATTTTGCTCCAGGTCCCCCATCTCGAAAGGGTTAACGTCGTCCGTTTTATTGAGGCCACTGAGAGGGTAACGCCACCAACAGGAAAAAATAAGCCTTCTGCTGGAGCAATTTTTGTGATGATCAATGGAAATTGGGAGCACGTATAGAGCATGAATATTTCCAGTTTTGCAAATTAGGTGGCAATATTTATGATGAGTGCAGCAAGTCAGAAATCTTGTATTGGGAATCCAAAAATGGGACATTTATTAATATAATATACAGTTTAGTAAAATTTTGGATATCCTCGCTTTTACGGTCCTAAATTCAAACTAATAATGTGACAGTCCTAAATTATGTAGAACCAAATGTTATATATATATATATATATATATATATATATTATATAATATATATATATATATGCTTCTTTCCTTGTACCCTTTGGGGAACGGACGTGTTGTGTCTCTCTCTGTATTAACACCCAAAAAAGAAGGGAATAACCTACTCGGCGGTTTATTTTGTTTACACCAAAAAGTGTATAAAGTATCAGTGAATCCGTGCATATAAATTATAAAGTGAAATTCATTAAAATTAAGAAAGTGCAATGCAGTTTACATAAATTATCACCAGTTTAACGTATATATTTAAACCGTAATACGGTTGGCATTCGAGAAATTTTTGAAACAAGGCAGGAAAAAGGTCATAAAACGCAAAGGTCAGAAAACCCTCGCGACCATTGAAAGGAAAGGACAGAGAAAGAAAGGGAAAATAAATAAATAAGTAAATAAATAATTTGTGTGTATATTTCTTTTTACGATAATTAATGAATAGCATGACCATGGGTCCAAATTCTCACTTAATCTGCAATTTGTGTAATCTGGAAACAAGTGAGAAGGCAGCAATGAGATGCGATTTCTGTCAAAAACTGCACGACTTTATGTGCATGAATTGGGATGATAGGAAAATATCCCTCGTCTCGAACGCTAAACAGATCGCGGGAGTCGCATTTCTGTGTGCCGCATGTACACAGACTGTAAACTCCTTTGCGGTATTTAAAGAAATGGAGAAAGTGAATTCGAATGTTACAGAAAAGGAGGGAAAAATGGGGAAACAAGAGTTTGGAAATGTCCCAATGACAATTCGGGTGGATGAAAGAGAAGACTAAATAACAAATAACAATATAATAATGAATAACAATATAATACAGAATGAAGACATAGATGAAAGAAAAGAGACAGGTAAAAGTTGCGAGGTGGTAAAACTGCCCAACGAACAAAATGATAAAAAGATAAAAATAAAAACGTAGGAAATAAACAGCCAAAGAAAAATAATGACAATATCAAAATTAAGAACATAGAAGATAACCAGATAACAAGACGTAGAAGCGTAGAAAATACAGTTCATAAATACTACCCAAAAGGGTACTGCATCTATGCAAGAGGATATTGCAAATTTAAAAAAAAGTGCAAGTTCCACCCCATTACTGTCTGCAACACCTATGCAAGATATGGGAGGTGCAAATACGGACAAAAATGCCGTTACCACCACTATCAAAGGAACGCAACAGGTGAACAGCAAAAACGAACATCAAAGAGGGCTACCAACTTTTTAGACGTAGCCAACACAATTCAGCTGCTAAATATCATTCAGCAAGTACAAAGTCAGCTGACAAATATAGGAATCCGAGAGCCGGACAGAAGGCACGCACAAAGACACTTCATGCGTTATCGGGGCAACAGGTACCGACAAAGATAAAGAGAGGCAAATTCTCGGAGGACCACAAGACAACGAAACCGGAACCACTATTGGAAAACGAATCGAATGTATGTGAAAATGATAGACAAAAAATAAAAATAATCCTAGCCAACATTCAGGGCCTTAAATCAAATCATTCCCCAGACAAAGTTTTATACCTGAAAGGACTCGTGCAAGAAACCGGAGCAGACTTTGCATGCCTCACGGAAACCCATCTAAAGGACTGCCAGGTGAACTGTGAACACTGTAAGTTCTGTAGTGATAAAAAAGAAATACAAATTGACAACTATAACATCCTCCGAGCCGACAGAACGGTGAGACGTAAAGGAGGATGTGCTATTTACACATGTGAAAGGCATATGGCAGAAATGACTAAGAGTACCTCAAACAGCTACGTAGAATGTGTAGCAGCAAAAGTTGAAAAATTAAATATGGTGCTAATTGTAATGTACAGACCCCCGAACACTTCAACCTCAAAATTCTCTGATTCCATTACAGAGGTAAGAAATTGGGTAAAAGATCTACACTTCTCCAACCCCAAATATTTTTCTCTGTGGTGATTTTAATTTTCCATTCATGAAAAATAAAAGGACAGGAAAAAATATGTGTACACCAGGACAAGGTGGGGACACCGGAAAACCAGGAGCAGGTAAAAATGCTACTAGCTCTGGCTGATGAATTTATGTTAACACAAAAAATAAGAAAAAACACAAGAAAAAACAACTGCCTAGATTTGGTGTTCACAAACAACAGTAACCTACTTGATAATGTAGAAATATCCCCAACTATAATATCGGATCACAACATTATTGAAATAACAACCAATATAAAAGCAGCAAGAAAGGAAAGAACACGCACAACAGAAAGAAGCAAATTCGAAATTTTTAATTTTCACTCCAAAGCTATAAACTGGGAAGATGTTGCATCCAGCATGGAAGTAATAGATTGGAAATCCACCTTCGAGGTCAAGACAACGGAAGAGATGCTAACGACCTTAGAGAAGACGCTGGAAATTGTGGAAAGACATGTCCAAAAAATACAATAAAGGAGAAAGAGAAGGAGGTTCGAGAGACAAAAGAGGTCATTGTTCCGAAAGAGAAAAAGAGTGACCTCAAAATTAAGTAACTGTAAAGATAACAACATCAGAAAAATATTAAATGATAAACTGCAAAGTATCGATTGCGTCATACAGGAACAAATTGAGAAGCATACAGAAAAAGAAGAAGGTGACGCTATAGAAGCGATAAAGGTTAACTCAAAGTACTTCTATAATTTTGCAAAAAGGAAGTCGAAAAACCATGCGACTATTGAACTTTTGAAAAACGAAGATAGTGCTTTAACTGATGATATAACAGAAGTATCCGAAATATTAAGAGCTCAGTACGAATCATCTTTCAGTATCCCAAAAACTGACAAACTGATATGCGATAGAAACGCGTTCTTTGAAGAAGAACTACAAGGGGAAAGTATAACGGACTTCGCCTTTACGACAGATAATATTACACAAGCCATAGGGAAACTAAAAACACACTCAGCAGCAGGACGGGACAAATGGAATGCCACACTGATCAAAAACTGCAAGAATGCATGCAATCGCTGAGCCCCTATATTGGATATGGAGATGATCACTAGACACGGGAGAAATACCGGGCATCCTGAAGAGCGCGAACATAGTCACTATATATAAAGGAGGAGATCGATCCGAAGCCAAAAACTATAGGTCAGTGTCGCTTACATCTTTACTCACTAAAATATTTGAAAGAATAATTAGACAGAAAATCTATGACTTTTTGGAAACTCAGAAAAAATTCAATGATAACCAACATGGGTTTTAGTCAGGCAGATCATGCCTATCACAACTAATGAAACACTACAACAACGTTATTGATGCACTTGAAAGTAATGAAAACTATGATGTACTATATACAGACTTTGCTAAAGCGTTCGACAAGTGTGATCATGGAATCATAATATATAAACTGAAATATATGGGAATAACAGGGAAAGTAGGGAAATGGATATATAATTTCCTCAGTGAGCGGCGGCAAGCCGTTACAGTACAAGAAGTATCTTCATCAGAATCAGAGGTCCTCAACTCAGTACCACAAGGAACAGTATTAGCTCCACTACTCTTCATAATCATGCTAACTGACATAGATGAGGACGTTACCAGAGACAGCACAGTAACATCCTTTGCCGATGACACAAAGATCAGTAGAAAAATAAGAAACACAGAAGATACAGGAGCTCTACAAACAGACATAAACAGAATCTACAAGTGGACGGAAGACAACAATATGAAGTTTAACACTGAGAAATTTCAACTATTACGGTACGGAAAAAGAGAGGACCTATAACCCAGGGAATATTATACCCCAGATGGACAGGAAATTCAGAGAAATTCCAAAGCAAAAGATTTAGGGGTTGTAATGACTGGTGATGCGAAATTTGAAACACAAAATAAGATAGCAGTAAACAGAGCAAAGAGAATAACTGAGCAGATATTGAGAACCTTTAAACCAGGGGCCTTCAACCTGGGCGGTAGCGCCCACTAGTGGGCGAATTGTGATTTTAGGTGGGCGGTAGAAAATTTTCACGAAAACTGTAATTATATCTATACTTCAAACAAGAGCATTTTCTTTGCAAATAGATGAATCTACAATCACTGATAACAAAGCTTTACTAATGACATTTGAAGAAAGAAGTTCCTAACATTTTATGCGTTCATTGCATAATCCATAGGCAACATCTTGTTGCAAAAAATGTAAGTCCAAGTCTGCATTCATCTTTGATCGTCGTAATAAATGCAATTAACAAGATCAAAGCAAATTCTAAAAATGATCGAATGTTTCGGCAACTGTGTCAGGACTATAATGAACAATATGTTCGATTGTTGTTGCATACAGAAGTTCGTTGGCTTTCAAAAGGCCAATGCTTGACACGTTTTGTGGAACTATACGACAGTGTACTGCAGTTTTTAGAAAATGAAAAAGAATTTGATTTGTGCCATAAATTAAAAACAGGAAAGAATGATTGTGTTTACTTGGCTGATATATTCACAAAGTTGAACGAAGTTAACTTGCATCTTCAAGGGAAAATTATGACTCTCATTGAGTGCAAAAATGTTGTTTGTTTATTTATTGAAAAACTTAATTTATTCAGACAAAACATCATGCAACAGGAATGCCATCAGTTTCCAGGATTGTTATCAATCAAAGATGATCTCACAGCTAGTGACTTGGAAAAGTATAGTAGTCATCTTGATGCACTAAAAATTTACATGGAAAATCGCTTTCAAGACATTATCAACCTTAAAGTCGATGCGTGGATGGAGACTCCTTTTATTATAAACGTATGTGATGTTGAGGTTACCTGTCAAGAGGAATTATTGCAATTAAAATATGACGCTGAGTGCAAAGCAAATTTCAAAGAAGGTGGATACCTACAACTCTGGCAGAACAAAAAAATGCCCAAGCTGTATCCACATTTATGAAATAAGATTTCCACTCTACTAGTAGCTTTCCCTACCTCATATCTGGTTGAATCAGGATTCAGTGTAGTAAACCACATTCTTACCAAGGAAAGAAATCGTTTGAATATAGCAGAGAGAGATCTTCGTTTGTTTCTTACTAAAATAAAACCCAACTTAAAGTTTTTAATTAGCAAGCATCAACCACAAGGCTCTCATTAAAGGTAATTAAACATTTATTTTCTTTTTTCTTTTATTAATTATGATGATTTATTTTTTTTGCCCTAAGGTGGGCGATAAGTTTTTTTAATTCTCAAAAAAATCAAAAAAGTGAGCGGTAAGCTAAAAAAGGTTGAAGACCCCTGCTTTAAACGAAGGGATAGGAATATAATGATTCCTCTACTGAAAACACTGATCATACCCAAATGGGAATACTGCTCAGTCCTAACATGCCCATATAAAAAAGAAGACATTAGACAACTAGAAGGGATTCAGAGAAGCTTCACAGCCAAGATCAATGGGTGCAAAGAACTAAACTACTGGGAAAGGTTACGCGAACTAAACCTATATTCACTGGAAAGGAGAAGAGAGAGATACTAGAGAGAGAAACCTGACTCTAATCTTAGTCTGAACTCTGTAACTCCCCAAACAACAGTGGAAAGTAGAAAAGGAAGACTGTGTCGTGTTCACAAATTAAAGGCTAGACAGGGAATATCTTTAACCCTGAAACAAAATAGTTTTGTTGTGAGAGGACCAAAACTGTTTAATCAGCTGCCCAAAGACCTAAGGAACACGAGTGGTGTTGCAGTGGACATTTTCACAAGAAGATTAGACGCCTGGTCCGGAACAATCCCCGATGAGCCGTGCGTACTTGGCTATGTGAGGTGGAGAGTACAAGAAACCAACTCACTACTTCACCAGGCCAACTCAAGAGGAGGGGCGACAAGCTTGACCTTCGTGAAATGAGGAAGCATCGCGCGGAACATTTGAATGTTTGAAAGGTATATATATATATATATCAGACATGTCAACTCTCACTGATTTTAAGTCTCAAACTCCCTTATGTGGGATATGTTCCCAGTTATCAAAATCAGACACAGGCAAAATCAAGCAAATATCACGACTAAACCCAACCAATCGTCAATTTATGGGGGTATAACAGAAAAGGGATCACCTGAAGATCAGGGCCCCAGCCTTTTTTAGTTAGCTTTATAAGGCTAACTAAGGAAAATATCACGACCTAACCTAACCAGTCGTCAAAAATTACTAAATTTAAACAACTGCAATCTGCGAAAATACGTTTTAAAGGTTAGATAATTTTAGACCGTAAAAGGTACCTGAATTTGCAAACATTAATTTAGGACCGTAAAAGCGAGGATACCAAAAAATGTTAATATCATTAACATAAGATTAAAAAAATGGCCATCATGCGTTATGATGAAAATTAATAGCTTACGTGACTCAATAGGTTCCAATTGTAAAATCTGGGCTAAACTACGCATGCGCACCAGTCAATTATAATTACGACTGTATTTTGAACCAATGGCATTCCGTGTTACGGATGACGTCAAATCATGTCAAGTTTTTCAACCATTGATGGTGTTTTTTTTTTTAACGTTAGAACACGCCTTTAATTTTAACCTATCGTGCTTTTGTGAACACCCGGGCGTCAAAACTAATCATTGAAATTCAATCTCTTAAATTATAGGAATTTTAATGGTGCTACTATAGCGTGATTCCTACCGGTGACTTCGATACTATAGGGTAATTCCTACCCGTTTTGGTTCGAAACTACCGTACTGTAGAGTGTGATTCCCATCCAAGGTATAAATGAAAATATAATAAATATAAAATGCTATTTATTATTCAATTTTATTTATTTCAAAAATAGTTTCGGTGCTACTATAGTATGTGGTCTACCTACGATTGGTTAGGTTTAGTCACGATATTTTCGTTAAAACTAACGAAAATATCATGACTAAACCTAACCAATCGTCAAGGGCGATGGACAGTGGAATGTAAACAAGCAATTAGTAAACAAGGTAAGAAGCTATAATTAAAAGGTAGACCGCCGAATCGAGGTAGGAATCACGCTATAGTAGCACCATTTTAATTTTATAATATAAAATATGTTCATTTAGGAACTTCATAAATATAAAACAGTTAAAATGATTTAAAGCCTCGGAGCTATTGAAGAATAGGGACCCCAGCCTTCTTTAGTTAGGCTTATAAGGCTAACTAACAAAAATATCACGACCTAACCTAACCAATCGTTAGGTTAACTGTACGCCCTTGACGATTGGTTAGGTTAGGTCATGATATTTTCTTTAGTTAGCCATATAAAGCTAACTAAAGAAGGCTGGGGTCCCTATTCTTCAATAGCTCCAAAACCTCTAGTATGATGTATTGAAAATGTCTTTCTAAGTTCTATGAACGTACGATAAACGAATTAAAGAAATTTGGACTAGATACGAAATGAAAGCTGGAAAACACTGATTCTAGATGGGCGATGAAATCGACAGCGCAACCCGAGACGAGAGCGAGAGAGCGAGCGATATTGAGATAATCTTGGAATCCGTGTTGGCACATTCAGATTTCATCTTCTGATTAATTTTGTCCTGACGAAGGCCGTGGTGAAGTGGTTCTATATCAGCATGAAATTCGCTCAGTAAATAAAATATAATTTTCCCTTAAGGATGAAGGTCAATATTCTTTCGACCTTACATTTTTGCTTATTCTTCTTTCGAGTAATTAGTGACTAATTATATAATGTAAAGTTTATTTTTAACCTGTGAAAATAAGATTAAAATTTAAAACGTTTAAATGTTTGGATCACCTGAAGATCAGGGCCCCCAGCCTTCTTTAGTTAGCCTTATAAGCCTCACTAACTAAAATATCACGACCTAACCTAACCAATCGTTAGGTCAGCTGTACGCCCTTGACAATTGGTTAGGTTAGGTCGTGATATTTTCGTTAGTTAGCCTTATAAAGCTAACTAAAGAAGGCTGGGGGCCCTGATCTTCAGGTGATTCAAATGTTTAATATCAACAGCTACAATTATAGTTTTAGTTCTATAAATGATCCAGAATTGTCAGCCTACACATCGTTAACCACGTGGTAAACTATATATATACCATACATTCGATTCATTAGCGGAGGGAGAAGTAAATTGTTACATGAAAAAAAACTTAAGAGAAAATCACGCTACCAAATTGCAACATCCTTATTTGTATAATATTAGATTGTGAAATTATCTACACTACCATCCGTGCATTAATTGTTCGTGTATTATTGTGGTTGGCAATTTTTTTCTGTGTAACATCGACGATCTGGTCCCCGGGAGGCCTCACACCGGGGGAGGGGGGAACCCTTGTTTTGAAATTTAAAAAATAAGCCAGTGGTAAGAAAAGAGGGTACTTACGTATTAACGGGGGGGCCACCACATATTGATGATTGGTTAGGTTAAGTTGTAATATTTTCGTTAGTTGAAAATTTCTAATACATCACATTTTTTAAATAGCAATATTTTTTAAAATATTTTTTTATACAATTTTCTGAAAAAAAAGTTAAGTTTAAAGTTAACCACAAGTACAATTTCGTCAACCCAGAAACAGGTAGTCACACACACGAGATCGAAAGGCTCTGGGGATCAGCTAAGTGGAGAAATAAAAAGCATCGAGGCACTGCACGCCATCACCTAGAGTCATATCTTGCTGAATTTATGTGGCGACAGTTGGTACATGATCACGATCCATTCAATTCCATTCTTAATGCTATTAAAAAATTTTGGCCTCCAGAAACAAATGTTGTTTCTAATGTGTAACATGTATTAATCATTGTAAATATTTGAAATATAAATCATTGTAAATATTTTTAAAAATATTGCTATTTAAAAAATATGATGTATTAGAAATTTTCAACTAACGAAAATATTACAACTTAACCTAACCAATCATCAATATGTGGTGGTCCCCCGTTAATACGTAAGTACCAAAAAGAGTTGACGATATAAAACAGATTTCAGGATAAAAGTTTATAAACAAGATAATTTCTTCACAGAACAAAGAAATTAAAACTAGACGTACAGAAATAAGCTTCTTAATTTCACAATTTCTCATTGTCTCTTCCCTGTGAATTCGGTTAAGTTATTTTCAATTTCGCTTGTCGTAACTTTTAGAAAGAAGTTTCCATTGAGTTTGATTTAACTTTTAATTGACCAGTCTTTAAATTGAATTGTGATTAGTATATTGTAATCTTCAGGAAAGACTGTACATTTAAATTAAAAATAAAAAAACATATATTTGTTGCTTCGTTGCAGCTTTACGCGATGTTAAGAAATTTAGTGTTTCCCCAAAACCAAAAGACGCTGGTTTGTTTAATTCATTTGCTACAATATATTTGACATAGATTTCTCCGACCCATCATTATTTGCATGGAGTTTTGGAGTATTTTTTTTATGTAAACATGCACAATACAGGGTGTACATAAAGTCAGGATCTATTTTTGTGAAGCACTTGGAAATTATATGGAATTCAATCATAAAATGATAAAGTGGTAACATTTATTAAATAATTAAGAGTAGGATTCGACGTGACGCCCATCAGTATCCCTGCACAGCTCAAATCGTTCCGCAGCATTTCTAAACACATTCTGGAGCATTTGCGGGGTTATGTTATCTGCAGCAGTTCGTATACGTGTACGTAAGTTTTCAAGACTCGTAATCTTCGTCTGATTTTTGTGCGATTTGATAAAGCCCCATGCAAAGAAATCTAAAGGGGTTAAATCTGGTGATCTCGCTGGCCAAGGTCTGTTGCTTCCGCGTCCGATCCAGCGATTTGGAAAACGTCCATTTAGATAATCCTGAACAATTTTGGCATAGTGACAAGGAGCACCATCATGTTGATAGACGACGGTACTAACAATCCTATCCCCGTCGTCTATCAACATGATGGTGCTCCTTGTCACTATGCCAAAATTGTTCATGATTATCTAAATGGACGTTTTCCAAATCGCTGGATCGGACGCGGAAGCAACAGACCTTGGTCAGCGAGATCACCAGATTTAACCCCTTTAGATTTCTTTGCATGGGGCTTTATCAAATCGCACGTCTATCAGACGAAGATTACGAGTCTTGAAAACTTACGTACACGTATACGAACTGCTGCAGCTAACATAACCCCGCAAATGCTCCAGAATGTGTTTAGAAATGCTGCGGAACGATTTGAGCTGTGCAGGAATACTGATGGGCGTCACGTCGAATCCTACTCTTAATTATTTAATAAATGTTACCACTTTATCATTTTATGATTGAATTCCATATAATTTCCAAGTGCTTCACAAAAATAGATCCTGACTTTATGTACACCCTGTATAACGGAATAAGAGTGTTTAAAGAGTTATTGAGGAAGTCATTTCACTGATTTATGAATGCTTAGGTGGACGTTCTCCAGAGTCCGCACGGTTTTCTTTCGACCAACATGACTTCTCAAATTGAATATCACATCTCCAGTATCTTCGAATTTCTTCATTTGTCACTTTAATGCGGGTTTGATAGAGGCTTGCCTTACTCCAAATTGTGCTTTAAAATCGCGTTGCCCTTCCACAACTCGTTGTATGGAAATAACGCTTCACAATAAATACACTTTGGGATGTACTGTAAAATCGATGATAGCTAACCTAAATTAGCCAATTATGGTTAACCTAGCCTAAACTACATAGAAAAACTCAAGTTCCGTGAAAATAGTGATTTGTCGTAAAAATTACCTGTTAAATTGTTTCAAACATACGAATAAATTATGATAGATCACCCTTTTTTGAAAACCCTTGGTATATTCAGGATAATTGCTTTTAAATATTTTTACACCTTTAAGACCCCACAAAATATTTTGGCCTATTTTTAAGAACTCTCGTATAACATTTTTTGAAAGTCTTTATCTTCTTCTAGACATATTAATTTGTAGACAAGGTGAAGGAAAAAGTGGTGTTAATACTACTAGATAGGAATCATACGTAGAAAAAATGTAAACTCTTCCCTCAGACAATATGCCCAAAATTTCGCATAAAGTCTCATAATTTATTTTGTCTGTAACATTAAAATTTGAAAGCAACCGCTGTTTACGTAGACCAAAGTCTTTAAATATTATTAATGATGAGGTCCATAAATCTTTGTTCGCTTTTGACACCTCTTCTGGTGTTCTTTACAACCTTCCAAAAATCCATAAATCTTCTCTTTCCTGTTCGGCCAATCATTGCGGGCTATAACACAACCTCATACAAACTGGCTGAACTTCTATTTTCCGTTTTGTCTCCTTTCATAATCAATGGTCATTCGTACAAGTTCAGAAAAGTACTTTCAAAATTTCGAAATTCAAAAATTTTTAGGTAGTAACTATAGGTTGAATGTTTTTGTTCAAATATGCCACTGAAGAAAACAATAGACATTGGTGTATGTAATATGTTTGAAAAAATCTCATGGTTTCTACAAGAACTCTAAAGAAATTTTAAAATTTGTAATTTATTTCTCATTCTGGAAAATCACATTTTTGAGCAGGTTGTGGGCGTAGCCATGCATATGTTTCCATATCGAATTCATATATTTCAAAGATTTCTTAAATACCATTCGTTCTTCAATAGCATTGGTGGATCTTTTCGGTTTGACGGCCTGTAATATTTCTTAACATTACTTGTTTTTTATTGTCCAGTTTTAATCAAGAATTTCAGAAATAACATTCATGTTTTAGAGAAACAAATAGTGAGGCAGTTATATGCAATTTAACAAATTTAAAATATATATTTTTAAACCGTATTGGGATCTTTTTGGTTTGACGGCCGCCGGCGGAAAAAAACTAGTCATGGCTACGGGACCGTCAAATTCTATATTCTACCAACTGGTTAGGTTAACTGAATGCCCAGTTAGGTTAACAGAATGCCCGGTTAGGTCAACTGTACGCCCTCGACGATTGGTTAGGTTAAGTCATGATATTTTCGTTAGTTTACTGTCAAAACAAACAAAAATATCACGACTTAACCTAACCAATCGTCATGAGCGTACAGTTGGCCAAAAACTTTCGGGGATTTTGGAATCTTAAAGCGTATATGATATTCTCTAAACTAAAATGTATAACTGCCTCACTATTTGTTTCTCTAAAACATGAATGTTATTTTTGAAATCGTCGATTAAAACTGGACAATAAAAAACAAGTAATGTTAAAAAATATTACAGGCCGTCAAACCGAAAAGATCCGCATTCGTTATAATTAATGGTCAGATAAATCCTAAAGATAAATGTTTGGTGCTCTTCCAATACGTGCTCTACCGTAAAATTTACATTCCAATATGTGCTAACTAACGAAAATATCACGACCTAACCTAACCAATCGTTAGGTCAATTGTACGCCCTTGACGATTGGTTAGGTTAGGTCGTGATATTTTCGTTAGTTAGCACATATTGGAATGTAAATTTTACGGTAGAGCACGTATTGGAAGAGCACCAAATGTTTTTCTCATTCTCAGCTTTTAGGACCAGCGAAATTTTAATTAACTTGTTAACCTGATTTTATCATCAAATCTTAAAAATTCTTATACCATTGGCTCATTGTTTTAATTTCAAGACCAGTTGCCTGATTTGGTGCGTTCATTAAAAATACTACCATCCATTTTGCAAAAGTGGAAATGTTGGCATCATTTTATAGGTGCTCCCAACTTCGCGTTGATGATCACAGAAGTTACTCCAGCGCAAGTGCTTATTTTCTCCTGTTGGTAGCGTTACCGCTCCTCTCAGTGGCCTCAATAGAACGGACGACGTTAAACGGATTAACTAACCAACATTGTCTCAGTGGTCTCAATAGAACGAACGGCGTTAAACGGATTAATCAACCAAACCAGCAGAACTACACAATCGTAGCTAAACATTTCCTCAAACTTTTCGATATTTCATCATGCCGTTAAACGCGATGAATTTTTTACTATTTTAAAATAAATTCTTTGCACAATTATGCAGTGATATTTTAAGACTACATATTTAAGAAACTTTGTGTATTAAATGTTCAAAACCTTCCATAAGTGGCAATTACATCTTTGCCTCTTAATACACAAAGTTGATTGATTCTCAGTTTCTTTCAGTACACTACGAAAAAGCTGCGTTTTAAAATATATATTTTTTTTACTTAAGTTTTTCCAAAATTTTTAAAACTTTTTAATTCATTTCGTGCTTTATTCGCTCTTTTCAACATTTTAAGTTTCGATAATAACTTCAGCTCTTTTCAAATAAAAAAAAATGTATATTATTTTAACTTGAATTTAACTTCTCAAATTTTACTGTAACTTTTGTTAATTTAAATTAATTAAATTTATATTCTGCGGTACGAAGTCTTTCACTATGAATTTATTAAAGTCATTTAAATTTTTAAATTCAATTCTTAACTGCTTATTCTAACTTTGGATCACCTGAAGATCAGGGCCCCCAGCTTTCTTTAGTTAGCCTTATAAGGCTAGCTAACGAAAATATCACGACCTAACCTAACCAATCGTTAGGTCAACTCTACGCCCTTGACAAGTGGTTAGGTTAAGTCGTGATATTTTCGTTAGTTAGCCTTATAAAGCTAACTAAAGAAGGCTGGGGGCCCTGATCTTCAGGTGATCCCTAACTTTTAGTATTTTTGTGTTTTTAGCAGTCACTGAGAATGTGAGAGGTTTTCATTAAAGAGAAGTTGTTGAAACGAAACTATATATATATATATATATATATATATATATATATATATATATACCTGTATTAATATCTTAAATGAAAGAGCTTTCGCCTCACAACGCAACCTCCTCAATTCCAGACCAGAACAAAACAAAAGGTATTGAAGCCATTATTTAAAATACTAAATAAACAATAAACGGGTGCGCATGCGCAGAGTTGCTCCTGCATGACAGAAAAAACTCTCCCTCTGTAACAATTTACTGTACAGGGTAGGGTTGCCAGACGTCCCGTATTTTACGGGACAGTCCTGCATTTGATCCAAAAATCCCGCGTTCAAAATGTCCCGCAAAAAATATTTTTTAAGCAAATTTTTTAGGGATGAATTGATTTAGAATTTCAATATTATGTAGAATAATTTCAATTTATTCACGATGTTTAATTGTTAAATATTATTGTGATAAAATTTTTCTAATTTTATTTGTTGTAGCCGTTGAAGAAATCGTTTCAATTTGAAAAAAAATTTGGTCTTAAAAAATAAACCTCAGAAAAAATTTTGTCCCGCATTTGCATTTGAAATATCTGGCAACCCTAACTGTACAGGGGGGTATAGGTTTGATTATATTGCTCAAAGGTGTGTCCAGATCATAGAACTGGAATTTCTAATGTTATGAAATAAAACACTTTCTTTGAGAAGACTTTTTTTATCTGACCATCGGAAGTCAATAATGGTCATTGACCATTTGACTCACGGAAGTTAAATGCAGAAAAGTAGTAGTATAGCTGTCGTCCTTTGTTTTGCTGTCGCCACACTGACAAGTCCTTCAGTAGAAGTCGTACTTCTCAGTACTACTGTCATTCGTTAATGACACTTTTTCTAAAGAGAATTCCATCCAACGTTCTTGACGATGAGGTAATTCCTCTAACATCTTTCGGAAGCAACCTCTTCGGAGTACTAGTGTTCGTTAACCAGGATCTTCAAAAAGGAGAACTTTGATTTATTTGCTGAGGGTCTTGGAAGAATAAAGGATATTCTATATAGTCGCAGATAGTCCTTATTAATAAAAAATATTACAATTGCCTGGATTCTTAAGAACATTCTTATTGTAAACCCAGTGGCGGTCGCTCATTATGTGCTTACGTGCTACAGCACATCAGTTTTTAAAATATGTAAATAGCTAAATAATAAATCAATAAAATTACTTATAATATCTTCTGTAATTTCCAATTTGATCTAAATTGTTTTCCGATTTACGAAAAAACGAATTAACTGCGCATTCTCTGTATTTCTATTTTTGTATTTATGTGCTGTCATCAGTATAGCACCCAAATCGAGTGAAATCAGACAAAGCGCATGCGCAGACGTGTCTTTCGGTCCAATTTCAGATAAGGCGTGAATGTGCTACCAGTCGCTGCAGCACTTGTCAATGTGATGGACGCTCGATCGATTGCGTTTGATTTTTAAAGTTTTATGCGTGTGTATGTGTTTTTGTTTACTCAAGTGTTGTATATAATTTATTAATTTTTTATACAAATATGAATTCAGTGGACAATTTATTAAAAGTACCTTTTTCATCTAGAACATTAAATGAGAAAGCTCAAATAAACCAGTTAGGTAGGCCAACTCCCGATTTAAATTTAAGTCAGAAAGCCAAGGGAAGCAACAATCGATATTTAAGACAACCACAAATCCAACTATAATCATCATAAATCTTTATGTGAAATTGTGATGTTCGGGATGCTCTTTTCTGCTTTCCATGCCTTCTTTTTGGTAACAGTGATTCATTCAGTAACACGGGAGTGAAAGATCTTGGCCCTCTTAAAGCACTGATTAGAAAGCATAATGAAAACAAGAAATATATAAACAATGTGTTGGATCTTAGTGTTCTCGGTAGTGTGAATATTGCAACACAGTTAAGTCGGGCCTACCATGACGCCATCAAAAAACACAATCAAGAAGTAGAAAAGAACAGATATATATTATCAAAAGTAATTGACTGTATTAAGTTTTGAGGTGCCTTTGAACTTGCCTTAAGAGGACATGATGAGAGTGAAACATCTGAAAATCCGGATATTGTCTTGGGACTCGTTGATTTTGTTATTAGTTTAGAGAGTGCGGTAAAAGAACACATAGAATCGAATCCTGTTTTCAAGGGAACTTCTAAAACCATCCAGAATGAACTGCTAGATTGTATGTCGGAAGTTTGCCGTGAAAAGATAATTCGAAGAAATGAAAGAGGCTGATTTTGTCGCTTTAATGGCAGATGAAACTACAGACATTTCTGAACATTCACAGTTGGTAATAGTATTTCGTTATGTAATCAATGGCGTGCCTACTGAAAGATTTTGGGGATTTTTCGACCCGGAAGGTCAAAGGTGATTGACAAGTTCTGCAGTAAGAAAGAGCGTCGCATGAATTTCATTTTTCGTAAATAAGTAAGTACTACGTATATCTATCTATCTACTGTTAGTTGCGCAGAACATTTACTATAATTCACGATGAATTAGTTCTATTTTATAATTTATCAGTTGTTTATATATATACCTATCAAAAAATTTTTGTTGTAGCTGTTTTAAGTCACGAGCCGCCACTCTCAGTAAACCAAGGGTCGGTAACATACGGTTCGCGAAGACATTTTAGCCAACCTACTTGCAATATACTGTACTCGCAAATAGAGAGCTTTACTACGAGCGTGGTAGCCGTTTTTGGGAGCACTTACATCCGCGAATAGACCTTCTTAAAGATGAAGTTGATAAACTCTAAGTTCAGGTCGAGACTGACTAATGATCATTTGCATCAGGGTATAAGGGTAGCTGTAACTAACATGAATGTTGATGTTAATGTTAACACATTTGCGAAAAAGCTGCAACCGTAATGTTCATTTTGACTGGCAACCATCAACCTGCCTAAAATGCTAAGTATTGTATCTAGTATTGCTGTGAAGTGTCACTTACTTTTATGCGCATATAAAATACAAATTAAATATAAGTGTGCGATAAACGTCTTGTGATTATATTTATAATATAAAACATCGCATTTTATTTCATACATCCCTCTCCCCTTGAGGGATCAGAATCTCGCCAATTTATACACTCCAGCCCGTCATACGTTCAAGTCGTTATAATGTTATAATGTTTCAGACCAACAAAGACCCTAGGATCCACTCATGGCTGGGCTACCTAACTGTGGTTGTAGTTGTGTATTGCGCATGTATTCCGTGGTGGCGGAGGGGACCTACAATTTTACGTGGGTTCCGAACCACAAAAACTTTAATGTTACTACCTTAAATTATACCCAATCTATCAACATATGCATCTAATCGATTTTTAAACTTACTTCTACCGGTAAACTATTCCAGCTCTTTACGATTCTATGCGTAAAAAAGTGTTTGACAACCGCTGTCTCAAACCTTCTACTTGTCAACTTACACCCATTATTTCTAGTTCTGTTATATTGTGATATTTCGAAAAAGCTATCTCTATTTATGTTATCGAACCCATTCATAATTTTAAAAACCTGGATTAGATCACCGCTTCGCCTCCGTCTCGAGTATAGTCAATTTTAACTCCTTAAGCCTATCCTCGTACGACTTCGACCTAAGCGACGAAATCATCTTAGTTGCTCGTCTTTGAACCCTTTCGATTTTATTTACAATATATCTTTGCGCATATGTGGATTCCAAAATTGGATCGCGTACTCCAAATTGAGTCTAACTAATGATTTATAAAGAGAAACAATAATATCGCGCGATTTGTACTCAAAATTCCGAGCTATAAAACCTAGCACTTTGTTCACCTTAATGACCGCTGCTGTACTTTGTTTCGCCACTTTTAAATCACCAGTGACGATAACTCCTAAATCTTTTTCCTGTTCTACGCTTGCCAACTCCTTCCGACATACTATACGCAAAATTACCGTTACGCGAACCTATATGTAAAAATTTGCACTTATCGACGTTAAATCTCATTTGCCATGTGACTGACCAATCAACGATTTTGTTCAGATCTTCCTGGATTTTACCTCTATCTTCATCATTAATTGCCCTACCACCCAACTTCGTGTAATCCGCAAACTATGAAACTGTACTGACTAGGCCGACATCTAAATCGTTAATATATATTAGAAAAAGCAAGGGGCCCAATACAGAACCCTGAGGAACGCCGCTCGCTACATTAGCCAAGACGACTCCGCTCCATCAACGACCACCCTCTGTTTCCTACCTCGCAACCACTCTTCTATCTAATTTATTACTACGCCCCTGATTCCACGAGCCTTAGTTTTTTCAATGAGAGTTTTGTGCGATACGGTGTCAAACGCTTTTTGAAAACCTAAATACACTACATCAACCGCCCGATGACTATCGTAAACTTCAACCACGTTTTGAAAAAATTCTAAAAAATTAGTTAAGGAAGATTTGTTTCGCCTAAAACCGTGCTGCGTATTTCTAATCAAGTTATGCAATTCCAAGTGTTTAACGTCTATTATAGGTAAGCTACTGGAATCAATAATTAGGGATCGTATAGTCAAACTGATTGGCCTATAATTTCCCGCCGCACCTTTATCGCCTTTCTTAAAAATAGGTGTTACATTTACTAACTTGAAATTATCTGGTACCCACCCCCCAGAAATAGATGCATTAAAAATCTTTGTTAGCGGCACAACAATGCTTTCTTTTAATTCTTTTAGTCGTATGGGATATATGGAATTCATCCCTGATGATTTACGCATTTTCATTTTATCAATATAGCGCATTACCTCCCTTTCACTAACCACAATATTATCTAAAGTATTACCATTGTCAAAAGGTATTATGTCTATGACCGTAGGGATATTCGTTATATCTCCTATTGTAAAAACTGACGTAAAAAATTCGTTTAGCAGGTTAGCCATTTGCTTGTTTTCAGAAACTAGCTCTCCGTCAGAATTTTTCAACGACCCTAAGACACTCTTTACTGGATTCCTATTATTGACGTATTGAAATAATCGCTTGGGATTTTCTTTGCCGTCACGAGCTATGGAGATTTCAAAATTACGCTTGGACTTTTTTATTACGCTTTACGTTTTTGCACTTATGTAGCCTTTAAGCCCTATTTCTACTCCTTATAATATCCCCTACTCTAGAAGTAAACCACAAGGGCTTGTTATTTACTTTCGCATGCTTAATCTTGTACGGTACACATTCCTCATTTATAGTCCTAAATACTCTTTCAAACGATTCCCACATTATTTTTGCGTTGGAGATCCCCATTACATTTTCCCAATTGACGTGTGACAATTCATTTCCAAATTTACAAAAGTCCTGTTCATCCTGTCCGCTGTTATAGAATGGTTGCCGACCAATGATGTAAACAATCTTCTCATCCAAATATTCGAGGACACAAATCTTTAATTCTCTCAAGAATAATCTCATGACAACATTTTCACATAAGCAAAATGATTAGAGGAATTCTGTAAATAGGAGTTAGATTGGGTCTTTTCCCTATAAATTCTAAATGGTTGGAAATCAAACTCCGACCTCGATAATCCCAACATCCAAAAGATTACGTGACGTAGGCCTACGGTTTTAATCAGGGTTTTGTTCTGGTCCGGGATAAAGATAGGTGTATACAGTATGGTTAGGCTGACCATACGTACCGTTTTGAACGGGACAGTCCCGTTTGTTTTATATTTCCTGGCCGTCCCGTCGTTTTAATAAAAATGTCAATTTTGTCCCGGTTTATGTACTTACTTTTTCATGAATACAGAATATTACATAACCCCCGTCCCTTTTTTGCCATCCCAATGTCCCGTTTTTGTCTCAAGGAAATATGGTCAGCCTAAGTATGGTTGTTTTGTACAGCGAAAGATACATATATATATATAATATATATATAATTATATATATATATATATATATACATATGTATATGGGATGAATTTAACAATTAAACACGTGAAATGAATGAATGATACAAACCCACAAGGAAAAAGAAAAATGATTCCAAGGCCTTTCGTGTATTCAGAAGTACACCTCGTCAGGGAATGAAGGGAGAAGGCGAGATGACAAAAATATATACATATGTACAGCGAGACAGAAAAACAAAAAGATTAACACAAGATTAACAATAGTTGATTAGCGCAAAAGGTATTTTAACAAGATATTGTCACTTTTCTACAGTCCTGCACTGTTATTGAAATTATTTTTAAAATGGATAAATGCACATTCTAGAATATTCCTTTCGATTATATCTTTGTTTTTAAAGAGCGCTTTAGAACTATCCCACTTGATACTATGATTACGTCTAAACATATGGTTAAACAATGCATTAGAATTATTTGCTGTTCTACACGCATATTTATGCTGTTTTACCCTAATATCTAACGTTTTACCCGTTTGGCCTACCTATATACACTAAGTCACATTGGGTACATCCGATCAATACACACAACCAACCAGATTATCTGGGCTATTCTTTATTAAGCATGATTTTACAGTATTATTATACTTAAAGACTACATTGATACCAATTACTTTAAGTAAAGTCGGAAGAAATTGAAAATTAACATGGTCAGGTAGGCTAAAGATATTTTTAAGCTCAAATTCCTTCACAGTTACTCTATTACAGAGCTTTCCGAACTGTGTGGCGCGACACATTAGTGTGTCGCCAATACCTCCTAGGTGTGTCGCCAAATTTAGTTAATTATTTTCAATTTTTTTGTATTTTGAAAATTTTGATTTTTGTATCAACAAAATCGGCTACAAGATAAACCACCTACTGAAAAATTAATTATCTGATATTTGATATTTGATAACAAAAATTAATTAGTGTGTCGCCAACGTGAAAAGTTTGGAAAACTCTGCTCTATTATAATACCTATTCTTGGCTTTCCTAAGACAGTTAGTTATCTAGAATACACGAATACACGAAACGCCTTGGAATCATTTTTCTTCTTCCTTGTAGGTTTGCATATATATATATATATATATATATATATATATATATATATATATATATATATACATATATACACACATATATACACACACACATACACTTTGCTTGAAAGGAGGTGTTACCTGAAGTCTTGCCAAAATTAAATAATGGATTTTAAAGTTCTTCATTCGTTTAACTCATATATAATGCCATTAAAGGCAGACTTCACCTTCAGCCCACATCATTTAACTTTCCTAAAGATAATCGTTATATATATATATATATATATATATATATATATATATATATATATATATACACTGTATATACAGTATATATAGATTATAAGGTTATGTGTGCTGTGCCAGCTCTGCAGTTTCTACAACCTTATTCAGTGTGGAGTAAGGGTATGGAGCACGTTTCTCATGTGTGGGGTGGCTCAACCCACAGTCTTACTTAACCGAGTGGAATCAAATGCTTTTTGTTTCATCAATTTCCCACCTCTTACTGACTGTCTTCGGCGTTCTTCGCCAGAATGTTGCCTCATTCTCTCTTTATTATCGCTATTATAACGGACACTGCTCTTCTGAACTCTCTGGTTGCAGGCCTCCTTCTTTAAGGAGAGCACGCAGCACCAGACTTTTGACACACCCTCACCCTTTTTTGTCCAAATCTCTAACGCAAAAATTAATCGTTATTCTTAATCTTTCATCTAAACCTAACCGATCAACTCTGAAACAACCTCACTCAATCCGTCTTTCCTCGTTCATGACCTGCATTGTTTCAAACGCAGCGTCCAAGCATCTCCAAAACTTTGGATCTTGAATTCAGCTTTCTCCTTCTTCTATAGGGGGATGGGGGTGCTTTTTACGGGCGTTCGTCCTTATGTCCTCCTTCCTGCCTAATATATATATATAAATATATATATATATATAAAACCTCTTGAACCTCGTTGCGGTTTCGTGCGTCAGTCTCTCTTCACACGAAGGTCAAGTTGGTGGCCCCGCCTCTAGGCCTGGCTTGGTGGAGGAGCGAGTTGCTCTCTTGCGCTCTCCACCGCACATAGCCAGGTATACCCGGCTCATCTGGTACCGTCTTGAACCATGCATGTAGTCTTCTCTTGAATACTTCAACCAGTTTTTCGATCATTTTCCATATGTAGATTATGGTATACCTCTCTTTTCTTCTTTCCAGGGAATACAGACTTGGTTTACGTAGTCTTTCCCAGTAGTTGAGTTCTTTGCAGCCATCAATCTTGGCTGTGAAATGTCTGCGTTTCTTCTAGTTTATTAATTTCTTCCTTTTTACATGAGGACGTCAAAACTGAGCAGTATTCAAGTTTTGGTATGATCAGTGTTTTCAGCAGGGGAATCATTACTGTCTTGTCCCTCCTTTTGAACGTTCTTAGTACCTGTCCCGCGACTCTCTTTGCTTTGTTTATTGCTATCTGATTTTGTGTCTCGAATTTGGTATCATCGGTCATTATTACCCCCAAGTCGACCGCTTTTGTTCTTCTCTAAATTTCCTGTCTATCTGGAACATAATATGCAGTCTATTTAATTTCCTCACTTCTACCATATCTCAAGAGCTGAAATTTCTCGGTGTTAAATGTCATACTGTTGTCTTCTGACCATATGTATATTTTGTTTGTGTCCCTCTGCAAAGCTTCCACTTCATTTGCCTCGTTGATTTTTTTTGCTGATCTTTGTATCGTCCACAAATGATGTTTCTGTACTGTTGCTGTTAACTCTATTGTTTATGTCTGTTAGCATAATAATGAACATGAGTGGGGCCAGCACTGTACCTTGTGGCACTGAGCTACGTAGTTCTGATTCTGATGATGATCCACCTTGAATTTTGACGACCTGTAGACGTTCTCTGAGGAAGTTGTAGATCCATTTTCCCACTTTGCCTGTTATTCCCATATGTTTCATTTTATGTGCTATTATACTATGATCGCACTTGTCGAAAGCTTTATCAAAATCCGTGTATATGACATAATAGTTTTCATTACCTTCAAGTGCATCTAGGATATTGCTATATAATGCTATAATGTTCTATAAGTTGTGATAAGCATGATATTCCCGATCGGAATCCGTGCTGATTTTCGTTGAATCTTTCCAGTGTCTCCAAGAAGTCATAGATTTTCTCTCTGACTATTCTTTCAAATATTTTCGTGAGGTGGGACGTCAATGACACTGGTCTATAGTTCTTTGCTTGAAATCTATCCCCGCCTTTATATATTGGGACAATGTTTGCTCTTTTCAAGATGCTTGGTATTTCCCCAGTGTCTAGGGATCTTCTCCATATCCAATATAAGAGTGTAGCTATTTCATTTTTACAGTTTTTAATTAATAGCGCGTTCCATTTGTCCGGACCTGCAGCTAAATGTGATTTCATTTGTCCTTAGCTCTCGCTACATCTTCTAGGGTAAAATCAAAGTCTGCTATACATTCTCCTTGCAATTTCTCTTCGAAGAATGCATATATGTCAGTTATGGCTTTGTCACTTTTTCGGGTACTGAAG
>JAJOZX010000816.1:600000-735000 GCA_023014485.1 Bathynomus jamesi
CCCAAATCTGTCTACAGTTTTCCAACCTACTACTAGACCTAACTTTTATTTGCATTCACTTAATCTATTTTCACGTACGACAACAGCAAAACCACCACGTCATCAGTATACATCAAATAGGACAGCTGCCACTCATTCTCTTCCAAATTCACGTTTACACTCTCTCTCTAACATTGTTGCTTTAATCTCGCGCATTGTCCCATCCATGTACACACTCAACAACCATGACAACATCACATAATCTTTCATACACTGTACATATTTTCAATATTTACACTGTAAAATCTGCTTTTAAATATTAATTGCATATAAAAATACTGTATGTTTGCGTTGAAATATGTTTAAAAATGTATTTCATATAACATGTAACAAAATTTCAAACATTTTTCAAACACTTGTAAAATAAAAAGGTTATTTAAATCTGAAATATGTTTAGTTTTTATATAAGAATTTTGTTTTAAGTTTTATCATAAAACATGCACAGTTTTAAACAGGTTTTAATATTTAATGTGTTGCATTTAAATGTAATTACAAATCGTTCACGCAAGGTAATGCATAAACAAATCTTTTTTGACCCCGATTAGCACCTTGCGGACGGCTCTTCTGAAGGCTATAACTTTCTTCAGAAGAAACTACATCATACGCACTTCACAGCAAGCGATAGAGGACGTCGTCGCGAATAATTTGATTTAAACAACGAACAAATTCGTTTACTACAAAAAATTTAAAGCAAAATTTATGTGGCCAAAATGTTGTTCAGCTGAGTAAGGCGTTTGTCCGCGTGACGATGGGCGGACGTTATTCGTCGAGAGTTCTAAATTCCGCCCAACGGATCTATTTTACAATTTGTGTTGTTTGTGGTAAAAAATAATAAATAATTTTGTGCATCTAGTCAGACTACACTTGTACAAAATTTTAGACTCTTTTGTGAAATCGAGGAAAAGCAAGTCAGGCCATAAATTTACAAAAATACCACAGCCATAAAAATTTTGAGCTTCACACCCAAAGCCAGTAAGACCAAATTTGTGAAGCTACACTCAAAATGTAAGTGGTTCCCGAGCTTAAAGTATACTAGTACAGTTCCCGCCGCTTCGCTGACGGTTAGACAGGCTAAACTACAAAAAAAGAACCCAGCCGTGAAAATTTTGAGCTTCACATTGTGTCAACATTTCTGAATCTGGTATCTCCCAAAACCTCCTCACCCCCATTCATACAACTTGGGGGCTAACCCCCTCCCCCATTACCCCCACCCCTCCCCATTACCCCACCCATCCCCCATTACCCCCACCCCCACCCTTCCCCCATTGCTAAACTACTGAAAAGAACAGTCATGAAAATCTTGAGCTTCACATTGCCGCCCGTAATACAATTTCTGAATTTTTTTTACAATTTCTGAATTTTTTTCTCAATTTTTTCTCACAATTTCTGAAAGTGTGACGGACAGACGGACAGACGGACAGCTCTCTTATTATAATATAGATTAAGTTCTCACTGGCTTAAAAACTTCTGTTCAAATGGTAGGATAAACGCTAATTTTGTGCAAAATTTGTGTTTAAAGCAACAAGACTTTGCCTACAGAAATCATGGACTAGTCTGAAAAATGCGTCCTGCAAAAAGGCAAATCTTTTTTTGTGTCCTCGCCACTTTTCAAGTCGACCCAACAACTTCACCGAGAAAAGTCGCACAAGAATTGGGTATTTCCAAATTTTTAGTAGCAAACATATTGAAATCTCGTGGGTACCACAATTACAATCCCATTTACTCTCAGCTCATATACGACGATGATTCTGATAGACGGCTGCAGTTTGCTGAAACAATGACACAAACGTTCAAAACTGATCCAGATTTCGTTCGAAAGATCAAATTTTTAGATGAATGTGTCTTCGGTTTAACGAGTAAAGGAAACAAACGCAACGTTCACTACTGGACGAAAAAAAATCGCAAAATAAGATTGAGTAAACCCGTTAAAACTGCTACACTAACAGTTTGGGCGTGCATCGGTTATTGAGGACTCGTTTCCTTTGACATATCGAGAGATACGATGGATGGAAAACGCTATTGCCAGGTATTGAGAGGCAAAGTTTTGCCACAGTTTACTAATGGCGTTGGCAGGAATTGGCTTTATGAACATGATGGAGCACCGCCACATTACTCTGGAGCTGCAGAGTTATTTGCGTGACAAACTCTACACTTCTGGTTTCATCTATCGAAATGTGAATGCCCTCGCCCGCAGAATAGATGAACAACTGAAAAATATCCCACTCGATAAGTTCAGAAGAACAATGAAGAGTTTCACAGAGAGAATCCACAAATGTATGGTAGCGGATGGAGAACTCTTTGAAGATTAAATTACAATTTAATAAAATATTTGTATGAATAAAATTTTTATAGACTTTTTGTTTGATTCGTTTCATCATTTGAACACTTGTCTGTTTAATATTAACTAAATAGTTGCATATATAAAATCCTTAAAGACTTTTCTCCCACCCTGTATGTTTCTATCATAAAAATTTTTAAGGAATCTGAAAATTAAATACAAAAAATGTAAAATTTACAGTCACTGAAAAGCTTTTTTTGCCAAGCATCCTGGTTTTCAAAAATTGAAAATTGTGATTTCCGCACCTAAATTGTAACTCTCCACTAACTACATAATTATATTTGCTATAAATATGTTATAATGTTTCAGACCAACAAAAACCCTAGGATCCACTCATGGCTGGGCTACCTAACTGTGGTTTTAGTTGTGTATTGCGCATGTCCTCCGTGGTGGCGGAGGGGACCTACAATTTTACGTGGGTTCCGAACCACAAAGACTTTAATTTTACTACCTTAAACTCTACCCAATCTATCAACATACGCGTCTAATCGATTTTTAAACATGTTTATAGACACGCTACTAATTACTTCTACCGGTAAACTATTCCAGCTATTTACTATTCTATGCGTAAAAAAATATGCTCCGACTTTATCAGATGTTCAAACAACTAAATAAAATCACAACTCACGATAAAGGTATCTCATGAAATAATCGGTTATGCCTAAAGTCATTTAGTTTATGTTGTATAACGTGCCTTCCTGCTACAGCTGATTCCACTTTTGAAAAACAGTTAAAACATAGTTAAAGTTCTGTATTACAAAAGCATAAAACTATAAGAGGCACTTAACTATCCATCTTAATTAAATATGTCAGCACCAGAGCATAGATTTTATGTAGATATACTTCAACTGAAATAAAACCTAAAATTTTGCAAATGTCTACATAATGAACCCAAATTTAAACAAATCTGTTACGAAAAACATTTTATTTTAGCAATTAATATTCTTAAAAAAATGATAACTCCATATAGTCTGTATAAATAGACTAATTAAGTGCGGTTCGATGGTCTATCACTGAAAATTAAAAAAGCAATTTGTTTTTGCGAAATCATATAATTTTTTCCTTTCAGAAATTTCTAGTGGTGGAGTTAGTAAATTTCATACATTTTACAGTCATTTCATACTGTAAATTTCATTCTTTTTATTATCCACTTTACATATTTAGTTGTGTACACCATTTTGATGGTTTTCAGTCACTGATAAAAATTATAGTTTAGACCGGTTAACGACATCCCACCGACTTGACATAAAATCAGCAACGTTATTTAGTTAGATTAAGTTAGGTTACGTTAGCTTACGCTATGTTACATTTTTAGAGTGTAAATGTTATGTCTTATCGACTAAATGGGGTATAGGTCCACTTTATGTATAGGGTTAACATACCGCCGCGACAGGAGCAAATTTAAATTTACTTCTGACGTTAATCTTAACTATTTACGGACGAAATTTCCCCTTCACGTTCAGGTAAGTAGAGACCAAGGATGAAGTACCCGTTGTCTGAAAAGGAGTTCGAACCCACGACTCAGAGGAATCTTTAGCACTGCCGAGCAGCGTCCTAACTAACTAAGCAACGGGTCACTCGAGTATCACTTCAACAACATACATGTATGTAAAAAGTCACACGCAACTGCACGGTTCTGTTTTTTACACATAAATGACTAAGAACAACTATAAAGGTGAATTTTAGGAAGTCTTGAGTATTATAATATAAAATAACACGATCGGTTTTACCTCCAGTAACAACCCCAAATAACACGAAGAAAAAAGAAAAAAAATTATTATTCAAATAATTTTTTCACACCAACGTTATCAAGCTGTGACTCGAGCCTCGAACCATATAACTTTGGTTAACCTTGGTTTTGCTTCCGCCCAAATTGTTTATTCTGAAGAAGGTCAAGCTTGTCACCCCACCTTAGACCTACAATTTAACGTGGAATCCGAACCACGCCCCACCAGCAGTAGCACAGCGTATTAAACACTAGGCTACCCAGGGTACCCATTTATCTACCAATTATTTTTTTTATTGTGTGGAAGGATGAACAGCTGGGTTTTGCTGCGCGCCGCTTGCCGTCACCGAGTTTCGATCCCGGGGCCGATGGATTCGTAGTCAGTGACGTTAACCACTACACCACCGAGGTGTGTGTGTATATACTGTATATATCAGGTGAGCTATTGTTCTGAGAGAAATGGAATAAAAAATGGGTGAATCATTGTTATAGGAAGCTTAAGAAATGTTATTACAGTTGAAATAAAACTTTCTTAATTTAACCCTCTAACGCCGACTGGGTCGAATACGTACCGTTTCAAATACACACATTTAGACTTAACCCTACAAAAAAAGTTCGGCGTTAAAGGGTTAAATGAATTAACTTCTTTTTTGAAGTGGGCATTCTAAGGGAAATTTTTCTCCTTTAGGGTATCAAAGCTTCTTTTCGGATAATAGAATAACTTCTTTTAATGAGGCGTAACTGGTAGAAGATAAGGTTTTCATTTTTAAATGACTTGAGGAAATAGAAGATAATATTTATATTTATAAAAGGGCGCGGAATCTTTTGGTGGAGGGGGGGGGGGGGGGTCTGCAGACGGGAGACGCTCTTAAAGTTATTAATACTTTGAGTATTAGAAAGTCTTTCATTCCCTATTGATTTTACATTGTGTAGTGATTATTGGGTAGGGGTAAAAAGTTAAAATATTCGCAGTTAGTTGTACGTTATGTGGTCTTATGTAAGAGAACGTTTTAACTATCATATTTTCCGTTTTAATTAACAACCAAACGTTAAGTTAAATGTATTCATAATTTTAGCATAAAACCAATTCATATCTCATGCTCTGGCTTTATAGTGTCTTGTCCTTTTATTATTATTATTATTATTATTATTATTATTATTATACAAAGGAATACATAGGACATCAAATAGCAACAGACCAGCTGGTCCCTACGAGGCTGTCTGTTTAAAGAGGAAAGTTAAAAGAAGTAAGAAAATTTAAAGAAGAGTTAAAGTTTCTTAAAGGAAAGCAAAGAAGATAAAGAAATTTAAAGATAAAAAGTGAAAATTTTAAACTAAAGAGGAGAGAATCCCAGCGAAAACTCCGCAATACTTTTATGCGGCAGCCCCAACAAATGATTCCAACTGGTGGTTTAAGGCAAGATAAGTAGCTAGTCTCTTTTTAAAAGATTCGATCGAATTACTTTGAACTACTACGGTGGCTGGCAATCCATTCCACAAATTAACTATACGATTGAAGAAAAAAATGTTTAACTTCTTTACAATTAAAATGTTTACCCACTAATTTGTGACCATTACCGCGAGTTCTATCTGTATTTCTGAAAGTGAAATATTTTTCGGCGTCGACATTATCAAAACTTTTAATCATTTTAAATACATGGATTAAATCTTCTCAAATCCGTCTTTTTGCGAGTGAAAATAAATTTAACGTTTTTAAACGGGCAGCGTATGATTTGTTTCCAAGTCGAGGAATCATCTTAGTACCCCGTCGCTGTACTCTCTTCATTCTGTCTATTTCCTGTCGTAATTATGGGGACCAGAACTGAACCCAGTATTCCAGGTGGGGGTCGTACTAAAGAATTATATAATGTTATCATTGTTTACTCCGACTTAAATTCAAATGATCTACCGATAAATCTAAAGACTCTATTTGCTTTTCTAACCCCTTTGATACATTGCTTACTCGGCTTAAGGGTGTCGGTAGCAATAACACCGAAGTCTTCCTCTTCCATAACACTCGTTATTGTCTTGTCCCGCATAAAATACCCTTTTTTAACATGGTTTCTACCGATATGCAACGTTTTACATTTATCTATATTAAAACTCATTTGCTAAATTTCCGCCCAATCGAATAACTTATTAACATCTTGAATCCGCAAATATTCTGCTGCTGATTTTGTTCGTCCCCCTAGTTTGGTATCATCCGCAAATTTTGAAATTATATTCTTAATAATTCCAATGCAGATGTCATTGATATAAATAATATAAAGAACTGGTGCCAGGAATTATCCCTGAGGTACGCCGCTAGTTACACTTCTCCAGTTAGACGCTTTGCCATTGACCACTCTTTGTTTGCGTTCACTAAGCCAATTTTCGATCCATTTAAGAACATTACCATCAATTCCTTGAGAATGAAGTTTAGCTTTTTGAAATTTGAAATATATAATATCTACTGTTTTACTCTCGTCATATATATTTACAATATCATTAAAGACCTCGAGCAAATTAGTAAGATAAGGACGATTACGTCGAAATCCGTGTTAAGAATCTTTCATTAATTTATTAATTTCTAAGTGATTAACTATTTTGTCCAGAACGATCGTCTCCATAACCTTACCAACTACTGAAGCCAGACTAATGGGACGATAATTTCTCGTAAGCGATTTGTCCCCTTTTTTAAATATTGGCGTAATGTTTACAAGTTTCCAATCGAACAGAACTTCTCTCGACTGTAAAGACTTATCAAATATATAGTATATGTGAGAGGAGAGACTATTGCGCATTTCATTTATTTAAATACCCTATGTTAAAGCTTATCTGGACCTGGAGTTTTATTAGGATTAATTTTACCTATGGCCGAGAGTACTTCACTTTCACTAATGGTAAAATCGTGAAGCTTTAAATGATGATCATTGAGCATGATTACGAGAACGGGAATGTTGTTCATATTTTCATTAGTAAAGAGGGAAGAGAAAAATTTATTTAAAATTTCCGTCATTTGAAAATCATCGTAAATTTTTTCGTTCTTTTCGCTTATGGGAAGACCAAAAGTCCGCGAAGCTACTTTATTATTCCTAACATAATCAGAGAAGTCTTTTGGTTTCGATTTATCAGGTCATCCCATAAGTAATGTCGTTTTTTATGATAGATTAAGTTTAAACTAGTCCTACTCGGTTTAAGCATAAATTTTTCGAAGGTTATATCTAAGAGGAGATCTATCGTGTTTCGATACATACTTTACAGACCTTGACCAGTGAAGACGTGTGTTTTGCTTTATGTGAACCCCTCATAAACATGACGGTATCAGAAGAGCATAAAGAGCATAAAGAAGAGCTTTATGAGTTCAAAAAAGGGAATAGTGCTACTGAAGCAACGCGAAACATTCAGGACGTTTATGGCAACGATATTCTGCATGTGAGGAAATGTCAAAGATAGTCTCAAAAGTTTAGGAATGGTGACTGCTGATTGACAGATGTTGCACGCTCTGGACGCCCTGCTGAGTTTGATGATGACCTGCTGTTAGCCGCACTTGAAGAAGACTGTTCAACAACTGTCGAAGAATTGGCCCAGAAACTCAATTCATCACCGTCCACCATCCATCGACATTTGCAACAACTCGGGAAAGTGCCTAAGTTAGGAAAATGGGTGCCACATGAATTGTCGGTCGACAATCTGAGGGTGCGGGTAAACCTTAGCACAGCTCTTCATTCCCGTGAACTCTAAGATCCGTTTTTGCACCGTTTAGTGACCGGTGATGAAAAGTGGATACTGTACCAGAATGTTAAGCGCCGTCGACAATGGGTTTGTGCCGGAGAACCAGCGACACAACAGCCAAAACCAAATCTTCACCCTCGGAAGGTGTTGCTTAGTGTTTGGTGGGATAAAGGTGGTGTAATACACTTTGAAACCTTAACACACAACCAACCAATCACCGCTCAAGTCTACTGTCAACAACTGGATCGATTGAACACTTCACTAAAAGAAAAGAGACCTTCTTTGGTTAATCGGAAAGGAATCGTGTTCCACCACGATAAAGCACGTCCTCATACCGCTCGGATCACTTCTGCAAAAATTGAGGAGCTTGGGTGGGAAAAACTTCCACATCCTACATATTCTCCAGACCTTGCGCCTTCAGATTATCATCCCTTCAGGAGTCTGCAAAACTATCTTGATGAGAAACAATATACTTCTTTAGATGACCTGCACACCAGTCTCTGTTCGTTTTTGCCTCAAAACCGCCTGAATTTTATAAACATGGCATTGAAAAGCTTGTAGAACGTTGGCAGAGTGTCATTGATTCCGATGGAAAATATATACTCGATTAAAAAGTTTCAGTTGAGTTTTTTTTGTCCTTCAAATTCCGATCTAAAAAACGACATTACTTATGGGATGACCTGATAATTTCGTGCACTGTATATAGCTCATAATTGGGCTTACTTTTTCTAATAATTTTTTTGTTGCTTCGCCTTCTTAATTGTTCGTAAGCATTTTAATCGGAGAATTTATTTGGTTCTTTAAATTATTATTATTGGTTAACCTTGGTATGGCTTCCGCAAGAATTTTTCATTCTGACGAAGGTCAAGCTTGGTGCTCCACCTTAGTCCTACAGCCCACGACCCATCACGGTTGGTCAGAAATTAGAAAGTCCTCTCCCGGAGTCGATCTCACAACCTCCCGACCAGCAGCCCAGCGTCTTAACCACTAGGCTACCCAGGGTACCCATTTATCTACGAACCAATCTTTATTGTATGGAGGGTTGAACAGCTGGGTTTGCTGCAATCCGACTGCCGTCACCAGGAATCGAATCCGGGGCCGGTGGATCTGTAGTCACTGATGCTAACCATATACCACCGAGGCGTTTACTATTATTTTCTGGAGAGAGATAATGTTTGATCTTTTGTTTTAGGAATGACGAAGGTCAAGATTAATAATGATAATTTTAATTGTATGATCATTTCATCACTTCGTCTTTGAGCTACGTATCAGCGAATGTCCCTCAAATTTTAATATTTCCTAACTGATCAATCTCTTTAATGGAAGAAAACTTTCATCAATTAATTGAGAGAAAAGAGGAAACTCCCCCCCAGACCCGCCCCACAATCACAAAAATGGAAAATTAATCATTAAAAATAATAATAATAAAAATATCATTATTAAGTTGTATAATTCTCCATCATCAATATAGGCAATATTTTTCCTCTTAATAAATCTATTAATATTATCATAGAAACTTCAGTAATTCTAAACAAATTCTTAATGAAAATATTCTTTATTTAATTAAAAACATTTGCGCTCTTAAGATATCTTAAGATATCTTAAGATATCATATGAGATATCATGAGATATCATATGAGATTTTTTTAATGAGCTACAAACCCATCGCTCAAACGCACTCTCCGCATTTGATAAAATACTTCTGAAATCAATAATAATAATTATAATGATAATATTAATAATGATAATTTATTAACACTTATAATTAATGTTCTCCAATTTCATTATAAATTTTCCCCAATATGCATTCATGATACTTTTCACTGCCTTTCGAATGCACAGAAATCACTACATTACTGATAATGCCAAAGAATCACCGATATTAACCAGGGATATGACCCCTACCCCTCCTAATCAGTAAAGACTGGGTTTTGTTTTTGAAATTTTAGTACTGTCACCAAAACGAATAAAATATCTCTCCCCTTCCCAACCCAAAGAAAAATATTCCCAATCAGTAATTTCTTATGGTTTTTATGAATTTTACGTTTTAAAATTAACTTTTTTCTGGCAACTGTACGTCTAACTACTTGTTTTTTTATTATACGAGATGTGAGATTTAAAATATTTACAAAAAAATTAAAAGAAAATTGTTCAGAATCGCAGAATAAATAATTATCTATTTAGTCCTTAAAATGTAAATTATAATATTTTAGTTATATTTAATATTAAATTTAAAATTAATTTTTAATTAATTATCTTAATTTGACTTAATTAATTAATTTTCGCTAATCGAAAGCTCGAAAAACTTCGAAATCGATCAAGATGTTCATTCCGTTTTCTCTCATTAAATGATTTCCTTCCGTTTTCTTTAATTACTTTTCTTCTCTTAATGAATTTAAGCAGTAACTTAATTAAATAACATTTTGTGCTCACGTCTTTTGATTTATTATGTACTCGTATTTATTTAACTATAAAACCTAATTTTGGGTATGGTCAACTTAAACTGAACGCTTTATATACCAAATTATTAATATAACTTGATTACAAAACGTGTCATCTCAGTATAGAGGGTGGAAGAAAAGTCCTTAAGGATTTTATACATACAACTATTTAGTTAACATTATACAGATAAGCGTAAAAAAAATGAACCAAATCAAACAAAAAGTCTATGAGAATTTTATTCATACAAATATTTTGTTAAATTGTAATTTAATCTTCAAACAATTCTCCATCCGCTATCATACATTTGTGGATTCTCTTTGTTAAACTTTTCATTGTTCTTCTGAACATATCGAGTGGGATCCTTTTCAGTTGTTCATATACTCTGCGGACAAGGGCATTCGCATTTCGATAGAGGAAACCAGGAGTGTAGAGTTTGTCACACAAATAACTCCAAAGCCAGAAATCACATGGGGTTAAATAAGATGATCTGGCTGGCCACTCGATGGAACCTCGCTGCACAAGCCATCTTCCTTCAACGTTCGTATCCAGAATCTCACGGGCAGCTGCAGAGCAATGTGTCAGTGCTCCATCATGTTCATAAATCCAATTCCTGCCAACGCCATTCGTAAACTATGGCAAAACTTTGTCTCTCAATACCTGGCAATAGCGTTTTCCATCGATCGTATCTCTCGATATGTCACAGGAAACGAGTCCTCAATAACCAATGCACGTCCAAACTGTTAGTGTAGCCGTTTTAACGGGTTTACCCAATCGTATTTTGTAACTTTTTTTTCGCCCAGTAGTGAACGTTGTGTTTGTTTCCTTTACTCGTTAAACCGAAGACACATTCATCTGAAAATTTGATCTTTCGAACGAAATCTGGATTAGTTGTTGTTGTTGTTGTTGTTTAGCCAATCAGCCCACCCTGATCGAGCAAGCCGGCGCACAGTGCCACAAATGGGTTAAAAAACGGTCAAAAACCAAAAATAACAAATTTAAGTAAATTCTATTAAAACCATTTCCACGTCAAAATAAAACACTTCTACTTACTGATATAAGTATTTGAAATTTTATTCTCTTACATTAAGGCAAGAAAAATCTACGAAATAATATACATTGTCTTAAAATATCTTGGAGGGGACAAAATATGTTTGTTCTAACAACGGGTCTGTATCGAAGGAGTGACATTTCAAAGGAGTGACATAACAAAGGAGTGACATAAATACCGTAACGAAGGAGTGACAGAATTGTTAAAATTAAGATTTTATTTCAAAAACTAGAAACCTAACCTAACCTAACAGTTGCAAGCCTCTCTTCCCTCTGGATTTGTTCTTTCTTCTTCTTTGTTGGTATTTTCGTGTCACTCCTTTGAATTTTATCTCCGATTTGTCACTCCTTTGTTATGTCACTCCTTCGTTATGTCACTCCTTTGAATAGGACCGCTAACAACTTACTTGAAGTTACTATATCACAAAAAATTGTCTGTAGTTTCATGTTCTGCTTAGTTCTATTGAAAGAATAAACAGTTTAGAACATTTTCATGCATATTTTTTTATTGAAAACTAAAAAGATAGCATTAATTAAAAAAACTATGGCAATATCATAGATTACAGATTAAATTGTTATCTAGAAAATGTGTAAAATTAGCAAAACAAAAAATGGGGGATTTTGGGGAATGTAATTTTTGTGTTAAACATTAATGCAACCTTTAAGTAAATCAAAGAAACAAAACTTTTTTGCGACTATTTGCGACTTTGCGTGTTAGAACATGTTTTTCATGTATTAACTAACTAAGTCTGCAAGAAGAGTGATGCGTGATTCCAAGTTGACATTGCAAAATTTGAATCTTATTGTCGAAAAGCTGCTACGACAATTGTAAATTTATATCCATGGTATAAAATTCCTGCTTTCAGTACACAAAGTACTTCTACATGGAGGTTTCGTGATGAAAAATCATCTATATCCAATTGGTTCTTATTCAGAAGAATGCCAAGAATGTCTACATAAAGTAATAAGAAATGTTCGTCTCCATCATTCCAGAAAAACATCTCGACTGAATACTATGCAAGATCAAATTCATTATCTTTTAGTATCAAGCGATCCAGTCATTAGTACAGTTCGAAAAAAGAATAGAAACCCCAAATTGAGAGAGATGTCAGAAGAGGCACGTTCACTTTTAAAAGAGTGAAATATTAGAGAATTTAAATATTAGTTCTGATGAGGAAGATATGTTCTAAATATGAAGTTTTTGTAATTTTGTTTACACTATTTACACTTTTTTTCATATCAGTTGTCACACTTATTTGGGGAATTAATTTCATAAACTTTAAGAGGTATTACGATGTTTTTTATTTACCCCTTCTGATATAGTGGCAGGTTATCAAATAATGTTTTAAACAATAGATGTGTATAGTGATTAAAATGAAACCATACTTATTTTAGTATGTCATTTGACAAAATCTGCAAAACATAGGCCTAATTAACAATTATCTGTTTAGTATATTTTTAGTAATTTGAGAAACTTAAGAAACTACAGTAGGTCATAACCTATTGATTTGGAAAATTATTATTATTTATAGAAAAATCACTCAATATGTCACCATTACATATATACAAAAGGTACTAAACATAATTTTTTATTAAAATAAATCATAATTAAACATTTCAACTACATAAAACTAAGTACAATTGAAAAAAATAATTTTGGCCGTTTTTTAACCCATTTGTGGCACTGTGCGGCGGCACGCAGGTAACCGATCGCCCTCTCCGGAGTGGACCAGAGGTTCAGCGCACTAGTGATGTTGTGTTGTGTTCGTTGTTGTGCTGGAGCGGTACAGTCTGTCATAATGTGTTCAATTGTTTGTGGTGTGTCCTGGCACAGGTGGCAGGTGTCGTCTGTGGAGTTGTCTAGTCTATGTTTATATGTCCGTAAGTTGGGGTGATGTCCACATCGGAATCGTGCTAAGTTAACTCGATCCGATCTGCTCAGGCTGATCTCTGACCTGTTAATGGGTGGCGGCTTCGCACCTAGGACCGCATTCGGACCGAGTAGTGTCAGTGCTTTGTGGGTTAGGTGTGTGTGTATATGTTTTCTGTACTGTGTGAAGTCTGCGGGGCGCGGTATGGAATGGAGTATCTGGATCAGTGTTGAACTTTTGTGTCATTGTTTCAGCAAACTGCAGCCGTCTATCAAAATCATCGTCGTATATGAACTGAGAGTAAATGGGTTTGTAATCGTGGTCCCCATGTGATTTCAATATGTTTGCTACTGAAAATTTGGAAATACTCAATTCCTGTGCGACTTTTCTCGTTGAAGTTGTTGGATCGACTTGAAAAGTGGCGAAGACATTTTCTTTGTTGTTGTCTCCTGCCGCCGTTACTGGCATTCCGCTGCTTCGACGATCTTTTACCAAACTCTGGGTTTCCAAAAGTTTGAGCTTCGAGTATGGAAGAGTGGTTGCATTTGGTGTTGGTTTATTATATTTTTGTTGAAATAAACGGAAACGTTCTTCACAGTTATTATAAGAAATACCCCACGATACAAAATACACTTTTTCTTCATTGCTGTATTCCATCCTTACTGACATGGCGCTGACTGGGGCCTTTCTGTTCTAGCCTAGGGTCATTCCTGACGTTGTATAGTTGCTTTGAAAAATATTGCATACACTGCAGTGATATAATTGGAATTTATTCATTATTAAAAAATTATTTGCATGTATAAAATCTTTAAAGACTTTCCTCTCACCCTGTATTTACAGCAAAAAAATTCTGATACTGGCTTTTTCTCATATTTTCACTTACACCTCGAACCATGTCTCCTCACCCATATATATATATATATATGCGCCTCGGTGGTGTAGTGGTTACCGTCGCTGACTATGAATCCATCGGCCCAGGGATCGAGACCCGGTGACGGCAGCCGGCGCGCAGCAAAACCCAGCTGTTCATCCTTCCACACAATAAAGAAAGTGGTTGGTAGATAAATGGGTACCCTAGGTGGTCTAGTGGTTAAGACGCTGCTGGTGGGGCGTGGTTCGGATTCCACGTTAAATGTAGGTCTAAGGTGGAATGAAAAGCTTGATCTTCGTCAGAATGAACAATTCGGGCGGAAGCTAACCAAGGGATATATAAGTTATATATATATATATATATATATATATATATATTATATATATATCGGGTGGTCCGAAAAAAATGACGCATTTTTTAAAAATTAATACTCAGTACCCCCTTCCTTATCATGACAATTTTTATATGCAAGATACTTTCAAACTTCTTTTTTTGAATGCAAGAACGGAATTCTGATATCTTTTATAGTTTTTCTTTCGCAATTAACAAAAGTAACAACATGGGTCAAAAAAACGAATATCATGAGAAAGGAAAAATTTAATCAAAATTTAACTAATTAATTTACAGTAAATGATCGATTGGACCACCACTCTGTTGACACACTAATCTAAGTCTTTTCTTCCACACAAAAATAATCTTCTTACTTCATTAATGCCAATTTCTTGCCAAGATTCAAGTATTTTACTTTTTAATTCTGATTCGGTGAATTTTTCTCGTCGACCTCGGTAAACCTTCTCTTTTAGTAACTCCCAAATTGAGTAGTCCATAGGATTACATCTTGGGCTTTGTGGTGGCCACTCATTTTTCGTTATTAATTTTGGTGTATTGCTAATCAGAACGACTGTGTGGCGTAGCTTGTATGCGACGGTGCTCCATCTTGTTGAAATATGAAATCATTTCTTGATACAGGCGACGACAATCCGGCAACACTTTTGTTCTTAAAAGTTCAATGTATTTGCAGAATTCACCTTTGTCTTTCAGTTTCAATAAAATGAACATCTGTCTTGCATTCAAGAGACCCTGCAGATATCATAACCTTTTTGGAGAATCTTGACATTTCATAATACAATCTGTTTATTGAAATGTCACACTTTTTTACCACACCCGTAGACAACATCATTTGACGGTTTCGCGGAATTCTAGAGTGAAATCTTTTTCATCCGTGAAGACTATCTTTTTAATATCAACGACAGAGAAATTATCAATAACTTTCTGCACCTTGTTTTTCTTTTATCCTTACAGTATCACTTTTTTCGAGAGATACTATTCTTTTGAAGGCTTTTAGTTTTGTGCTTTAATTATTCGGTGTACAGAAGTCTTTCCAATATTCAAATGTTTAGCAATTGTTCTTTGTGACAAATGACTTCCTGGTTTATCTTCTTGAGAGCAGATTTTATCGTTGATGTAATCCACATTTTCTGGAACCGAAGCTGTTTTAGTCTACCGCTTCCTGGTTTTCTGGCAGTACTCCCGATTCGCGAATCTTCTTTAAGAGTCTTCCACTGCACGCCTTTTCCACTTTTGCCGGGAAACTCTTGCAATAACCTTCCAGTCTTCCATCCTTTTTCCAGTAACAATTTTTAATGAGAATACGATCTTCCTCTGACAACATCATTAAAGGGTACTGACGAATTGTTAAAAAATAAAAATATCCACAATTTGACTTGTTCATTTCCTGTAGAGTTTTGTAATAACTTGCAAAATATCGCATGATATCGTATAAAAATGATATCGTATAAAACGGATATTATATTGCGATTTTTGTTTTTTGACCATGTTGTTACTTTTGTTAATTGCGAGAAAACTATAAAAGATATCAGAATTCCGTTTCTCTTGCATTCAAAAAAGAAGTTTGAAAGTATCTTGCATATAAAAATATGTCATGATAAGGAAGGGGGTTACTGAGATATTTAATTTTTAAAAATGCGTCATTTTTTCGGACCACCCGATATATATATATATATATATATAATTATGCGGGTTGCTTCTACAGAGCTTCAATTTAATATTTAGTAGAAATCCATGACAAGGAGAAATGTAAATGCCATGAAAAGTCTTCTTTATTGCGCAACGTTTCGAGCAATACGCTCATCTTCAGGCTGTTTAATACAATGTGAAATTAAAATCAATATTGAATGAAAAAACAAACAGAAATTTCTATAACCTATTCGTAAAGACAAATTTTAAAGACTGAGAAAAGAGGGTTAAGTTCTAAGTTATACAGAATTTACATATCAAAATTAAGAAGTTATTTTTAAATACATGTAGTAAATGTGAAATTAATACACTGGAAAAATTACCAATAGTACACTGGAACAATGGAGCTATCTACCTTACACAGCAGTATCCGAGGGCCGACTAATATTGAGCAGAGGAGACGGGAATGAAAGATGGCGAGGAGATAGGGGAAGGAGGGATTATAAGGAATTGGGGAAGGAGGAGGGATCATAGCAGATTGAGAGGGACGGACGATGAGTCAACATTCAGACTAGGGACAATGCTTTAATGAAAGGGATTCTAAAATTCTTAGTGAGTTGGGACAGTATTACAACCAAGAATTTTAAAATTGTCTAAAGTGACATCAATTTTGTGCATTTGATGCTATGTTCACGTATGCTGGAGGCTTCCTTAGTTTTTAAAATTTTACCTGTTCGGCCACTTATTCCCATATGCGAATAAAATCTAGCCTGATAGAGCGAACAGTGCTGCCGATGTAATTCCAAGGAGACACCTAGGGCAGGTAAATAAAATATACAACACCGCTACGCAACGGTCAGGGGTTCGATCCTTCGCTGAGAAAAGCTACCTAAAGACGTTTTATTAATAAATATGATGCGGAAATCAGTATGATAAAAAAATTTCCTTAACATTTTGTAAATTTAAGCTTAAATTCCTTGTTCAAGGGACCCATTTCAGGTACCAAGAAATATTTTATATCCTTCGGCACTGTAAATACATGGAAGTTGAGGGCTATAAACATTATTTAAGAAGGATCTAATTAGTTTGTCTACATATTGAACAGGAAAACTATTATTAGTAAGTATGATCTTAGATTATTAAATTCATCATTAGTAAGGTAAAATTAGAGGTCAAATTATATCCTCTGAACAGGAGAGTTTTAATACAAGACATCTTATAGTTGAAATCAGTAAAACTAAAAAATTCATGCCCAAACCAGTGAAAGTGGGTTTCCTATAAACTGATGTAGTATAGAATCACCGTTTTTCGAAATTAAAAGATCTAAGAAGGGGAGGGAGCCATTTTGCTCAGTTTCCATTGTATACGTTATACATATTTAGGAAGAGTGATTTGCAGTGTATTAAGAATTTGGCAAAGAACCAGGAGATTGTTGTGACTAGACCAGACAAGGGTAACGGAGTGGTTATTTTGAATAATCGGACTACATAAACAAAACTAATGAAATCCTAAGTGATCTTACTAAATTCAAACAAATTCAGAACCTGTAAATAAAGTCATTGTAAGGTTAGAAGACCAGGTTAATAGATTTCTGTCACGACTAAAGTCCTTAAAGATAATAAAAAATGATACTTACTCTCAGTTGTTCGCATCTGGTGCTAATCTTGCTCAATTATACTGTCTGCCTAAAATCCATAAAGCTGGAACACCTCTCCGTCCTATTTTAGCTTCGTATAACTTACCCACCTTTCAATTGGCAAAATTTGTTGTTCGTCTCCTGTCCCCCTTTGCGAAAAATGTTTACACTATAAATAACTCGTTTGAATTCCAAAAAGAACTCCTGGGTAAAACTTCGATTCAAAAAAGTTTTTTGTCAGTTTTGATGTAAAGTCACTTTTCACAAATGTACCTGTATCTGAAACTATTGCCATTATTTTAGATAGGGTTTTTTAGCTCAGTTGATAATTTTCATGGTTTTTCATTGTCTCATTTGAAGGAACTTTTAGAATTGGTCTTCAAACAATGCTATTTCACTTTCAACAATAAGGTTTACCACAAATTGATGGGGTAGGGATGGGATCACCAGTCGGACCGCTAGCAGCTGACTTTTTTATGACTCATTTAGAAAGTGTAATTTTTAGACAATCTCCCACTCATCTCAAGCCAATTTTCTATCGACGCTTCGTTGATGATTCGATAGCAGTCTTTGATATGCGGTACAAGCGCAACAATTCTTTAACTTCCTAAATTCTTTGCACCCCAATATAACGTATACAATGAAACTGAGCAAAATGGCTCCCTCCCCTTCTTAGATCTTTTAATTTCGAAAAACGGTGATTCTATTACTACATCAGTTTATAGGAACCCACTTTCACTGGTTTGGGCATGAATTTTTTAGTTTTACTGATTTCAACTATAGATGTCTTGTATTAAAACTCTCCTGTTCAGAGGATATAATTTGACCTCTAATTTTACCTTACTTAATGATGAATTTAATAATCTAAGATCATACTTTTACTAATAATAGTTTTCCTGTTCAATATGTAGACAAACTAATTAGATCCTTCTTAATAATGTTTATAGCCCTCAACTTCCATGTATTACAGTGCCGAAGGATATAAAATATTTCTTGGTACCTGAAATGGGTCCCTTGAACAAGGAATTTAAGCTTAAATTTACAAAATTGTTAAGGAAATTTTTTTATCATACTGATTTCCGCATCATATTTATTAATAAAACGTCTTTAGGTAGCTTTTTCTCAGCGAAGGATCGAACCCCTGACTCGTTGCGTAGCGGTGTTGTATATTTATTTACCTGCCCTAGGTGTCTCCTTGGGAATTACATCGGCAGCACTGTTCGCTCTCTCAGGGCTAGATTTTATTCGCATATGGGAATAAGTGGCCGAACAGGTAAAATTTTAAAAACTAAGGAAGCCTCCAGCATACGTGAACATAGCATCAAATGCAAAATTGATGTCACTTTGACAATTTTAAAATTCTTGGTTGTAATACTTGTCCCAACTCACTAAGAATTTTAGAATCCCTTTTCATTAAAGCATTGTCCCCTAGTCTGAATGTTGACTCATCGTCCATCCCTCTCAATCTGCTATGATCCCTCCTCCTTCCCCAATTCCTTATAATCCCTCCTTCCCCTATCTCCCTCGCCATCTTTCATTCCCGTCCCTCTGCTCAAATTAGTCGGCCTCGGATACTGCTGTGTAAGGTAGATAGCTCCATTGTTCCAGTGTACTATTGTAATTTTTCCAGTGTATTAATTTCACATTTACTACATGTATTTAAAAATAACTTCTTAATTTTGATATGTAAATCTGTATAACTTAGAACTTAACCCTCTTTTCTCAGTCTTTTAAAATTTGTCTTTACGAATAGGTTATAGAAATTTCTGTTTGTTTTTCATTCAATATTGATTTTAATTTCACATTGTTATTAAACAGCCTGAAGATGAGCGTATTGCTCGAAACGTTGCGCAATAAAGAAGACTTTTCATGGCATTTACATTTCTCCTTGTCATTGGATTTCTACTAAATATATATATATATATATACCGTCTGCCAAAAAAAAAGGGTTCACTCTAAAAACAGCCATGAAATCAACATTTATTAACCAATCATAATGAAACTCTTACAGAACAAAACTATGTAAACGGGGTATATGTACAACAATTTTCAGATTATTATATTCAAAATTAATGATTTAATGAGGATTGTTTGTGTTCAACAAATTTTGTTGGTGAACATCGCTCCAGTTTTGAATTCTGAGAGTCCACAAAGGCGGTAAAACTTTGGTAATAAAATTTTTATCCTCATTTTAGTTATAAAATACATCATAAGATTTATAAAATATAGGAAATGTCTCCATTAAAAACCAATGAAAATAAAAAAAGGATTTTGAATTTCGAAACCGAACTTAAATCCTAAGTTTACAAAAGAAATCAAATTAACATTTACTCTTTTGGAATTCCTATTAAAAAAATTGTTCAATGTGTTTCCCTTCTGTTTCTACAATTTTCTTCAATCTTGGACGAAATTCATCAATGGTTCGATCGATCTGCTCCTGTGGTATCTCTTCCCACTTCTCCACAAGAAGCTGAAGCGAGTGATCAACATTTCTCACCTTGCTCCTGTAAACTCTCTGTGCCAAATTTTTCCATATTCCATAGTCAACAGGGTTCTAGTCAGGACTGTTAGGTGGCCAATTTTGGGGTTCAAGTAATTCTGGGACATTATTGTTTAAATATTCCACAGTTGTTATTGCTGTATGGAACGTTGCTCCGTCTTGCTGAAAAAGATAATAACCACTGTTGGACAGATTTTGCATTTCGGGAAGCATGTTTCGCAGCAATTTCGATAGTACTCGGCATTGACTTTTACACCAGGCTCAATAAAATGAATGGATGTTTTTCCTAACTTTGATATGCCAACTGACACCATGACACTAGCTGAGAAATGACTTCTGGTTGCAAAAAGTCTGCTATCAAGTATTTCATTCTTACATTGGACGTGCGAATAAACTCTGTCATTTTGACTGTTCCGAGGTGGTTCCACAGTGAATCTCTTTTCATCAGTGAAAGAAGCCTTTGAAAGTTTATCAAATGTTACTAGCCGTAAGATTTGTTTTGATCTTTGAACTCGTTTCTGCTCATCAGTTTGTGAGTAATCTTTGCCCGTGCACTCTTTTGAAAGGTTTTAGTTGAAGATCTTGTTTAATTATGCATCTCACACTGTTTCTGATAATTGTAACTCTTTTGATATGCGAGCTGGTGTCATATGGGTTCCTGGCTGGTTTTCCTGACTTAATATACGTTCTTCGACGTCGTCAATAGTGTCTTGTATGCGAACAGTTTTTTTGTCGCCCACTTCCCTCTCTTCTTTTGATATCCCCAGTCTCGTCAATTTTCTTTAGAAGCTTTCCCAAACCACCAAGAGTCCATCCTTTGTTGGGAAATTCGGAGAGTAGTTTCGTTCGTCCATATCCCTTTTTTAGTCTATAATGCTTAATTATAATCTTATCTTCCTCTGAAAATGGCACATTCACTATATTTTATAACCCCGCAAAAAAAAAATCGTATATTAGAATTTACAAAAGTGAAAATAGAAATAAAGGATTCTTGATTAATTTGTCGAGTATCAGTTGTAGTATTATTAGAGAAATATTTAATAAATCGTTATTTTTCATAGCTTCGAACTGAAATTTGGTTTACAGTTAGATATTCTATGTATCTTTTACGTGTATAAGTGTCATACTGATTGTTCGAAAAATGTTGATTCCATGGATGTTTTTAGAGTGAACCCTTTTTTTTTTGGCAGACGGTGTATATATAACTTTTCTATTTTCTGACTTTTTATCTTTGAATAATTGTTTTAAATTAAATAAATGTTAGTTCAGATATTTATTGACTTCGCTTCATTTTCTTTCGTTTCTTGTAAAATTTTAATTATAACACTTTGTTGTATCATTTTATTGGATTAGAGTCGATTGGAGTCAACATTCAACGTCAGCTCCCGATTCTGTTCTGAACGTTGTGTTTACATAATAAACTCAATAAATGCATAACAAACATTGAAATAAACGTTATGCAACTGATCAACATTCAGTCTTATATAGAGTTAAACAAATGCAACGTGTGTGTGTATGTATATATATATATATATATATAGAGAGAGAGAGAGGAGAGAGAGAGAGAGAGAGAGAGTTACAAGGAAAATTTTGTACACACTCAAATAGTGTGCAAGATTTGGTCTAACCTTTTCTTGAACTGATCCACAGAGGAACTGTTGATCTATGTATCTTTTACGTGTATAAGTGTCATACTGATTGTTCGAAAAATGTTGATTCCATGGATGTTTTTAGAGTGAACCCTTTTTTTTTGGCAGACGGTGTATATATAACTTTTCTATTTTCTGACTTTTTATCTTTGAATAATTGTTTTAAATTAAATAAATGTTAGTTCAGATATTTATTGACTTCGCTTCATTTTCTTTCGTTTCTTGTAAAATTTTAATTATAACACTTTGTTGTATCATTTTATTGGATTAGAGTCGATTGGAGTCAACATTCAACGTCAGCTCCCGATTCTGTTCTGAACGTTGTGTTTACATAATAAACTCAATAAATGCATAACAAACATTGAAATAAACGTTATGCAACTGATCAACATTCAGTCTTATATAGAGTTAAACAAATGCAACGTGTGTGTGTATGTATATATATATATATATATATATAGAGAGAGAGAGAGAGAGAGAGAGAGAGAGAGAGAGTTACAAGGAAAATTTTGTACACACTCAAATAGTGTGCAAGATTTGGTCTAACCTTTTCTTGAACTGATCCACAGAGGAACTGTTCACAACTTCCGAAGGTAACCTGTTCCATGTGTCACAGATCTTATACGTAAAGTAATTCCCACACACACTAGTCCTAAACCGTTTCAAATCCAACTCCCAACTATTGTTGCGAGTTGGGTTATCATTTAAACTAAACATACTTCTAAAATCGACATCGTTCAACCCGCGTAAGAGCTTGAAAACCTCGATCAGTTGACCGCGCAGCCTCCGAGTTTCAAGCGAAAATATGTTCAGGGCGCGTAAGCGTCGATTGTAGCCCATATGCCTAACGGAAGGGATTAACTTTGTGGTCCTCGCCTGCACTCGCTCCAGCCTCTCAATATCTTTCCTGAAGGCGGGCGACCAGAACTGCACAGCACACTCCAGGTGCGGCCGAACAAGGGAATTGTACAGTGAGAGCACAATCTCCTTGTTCCGAAACTGAAATTGCCTCCTGATATAACCCAATAGTTTCTGGGCTTTCTTTTCCACCTCTACGCACTGTTTCGTAAACTTAAGGTCGCTGCTAATTAGCACACCCAAGTCCTTTTCTAAATCAGTCACCTCGATATTACTACCCAACATCGAGTAGTCCGACTTGGGATTGGCGTAGCCAATGTGCATCACTTTGCATTTACCCAAGTTAAACGGCATTTGCTATTTTTCGGACCACTCTCCTATCCTACCTAGGTCCGCACGCAGTTCCTCGATCGCTTCGGGCGTCCCAACATTGGCCCCAAGCTTCGTGTCATCAGCGAATTTGGCGATCCGACTGACGATGCCACCGTCGATATCATTTATGTAAATGATAAACAACAGTGGCCCCAAAACGGAACCTTGAGGAACCCCACTAGTGACCGAGGCCCAACCCGAACTAGCCCCTTTAATTACCACCCTCTGCCGCCTATTCCTCAGCCAGTTTTCAATCAACCTACCTATTTCCCCACCGATACCCAGCCGGCGGTGAGGTACCTTATCAAAGGCTTTCTGAAAGTCTAGATAAAGTATATCAATCGCCCTACTCTTATCGTACTCACTCAACATGACGTGGAAAAACTCGAGCAAGTTGGTGAGACACGACCTATGCCGTCTAAACCCATGTTGGGAGTCCCCAAGCAGCTTGTAGGAATCCAAATGATCAACGATCCTATCAGCTATTATCCCTTCTAATAATTTACCTACAACTGAAGTGAGACTAATGGGACGATAGTTCCCTGGACTTTCGTGATCCCCTTTCTTAAAGATAGGGGTCACGTTGGCTTCCCTCCAGTCACCAGGCACCTGGCCCGTCTCCAACGATTTGTTGAAGACTGTAGCCAGGTGGGGAGCCACCTGGTCGCGCACTTCTCGCAACACTCTGGGGAGAAACTGGTCTGGCCCAGGAGCCTTAAACGCGCTCAGTTTGTCTATTCTATCGGCAACGACTGTCGCGGTACATCTAACATTATCCAGGCCAGCACCTTCGTGCCTCACGCCTGGCTCGGGGATGACGCGGGTATCCTCCCTGGTGAACACTCCCGCAAAGTACTCATTAAGCACATTAGCGATGTCCGCGTCGGAGGTCCGCAGAGAGAGAGAGTTTAAAAACAGTCTGGATATTTGTCTTCAATTTGGTGTGTTGGAGGAAGCCTCCTTCTGGTTTCATTATTTATTACGATTTACGCCGAATTTTTAGCACTTTTTGTGATAAATATTAGGTTACTTCTGGAACGAAACTGCGGAAATACGGGATTGTATTTTTTATTTATTTAATAGTAGTTTAAATGCCGAAAATTTCGAGTTATTCAGTTTCGGAGGAAAATTCTCTTTCTCTCTCTCTCACACACACACACACACACACACACACACACACACACTTGCATCTACGTATTACTTAACCTGAGGTAATGTTGGTGCCATCGCAACAAGTAGGGCGTAATAGGTGTTCGCTATAAGCGGATTCATATACAACGATTTGCGGGCATCACACACCTACTTCATCCAGTTTCCCCGCCACCGAACAAATGTCGTATTTCCCTCCCTCTCCCCCTTCCTACCCTACCCCTATCCCCCACTTCCGAGGATCCTCCGCTTCGCTTCTTAACTCAGCATGTCTCTCCGCGCCCGATTATTCCCTGTTTCTTTACCTTCGGCATTCTACCCCTCCCTTGCCAATAACGTTTTCCCTTTGGCCGTCGTGCAGCTGTAGTCTGGTTTTCCACCGCCCTCACGAAAACAAGGTCAATGCTGACCCCACTTTTAAGTTCATTACATCGTTTACTTCCCTCACTGAAAGGGAATTACTATTACGCAGAATGCTACAGGCTTTCGCCCGCTCTCATGCCTTTACAAGAAGTTCCTTTCCATAGAAGTTCTCGCTAGCCAGAGCTGGGCATTTGCGGCATATTTTGCGGTACTGCGGTACTACCAAACTACCAAACTGGCACCAAACCGGTACGCGGAAATTTGAATGCGGTAGCGGTACTGCGGTAGTTTCAGCGATCCTTTGCGGTACTGCGTTATGCGGTTCCGGTTTGCGGTTTGCGGTAGTACCGCAGTACCGCAGTACCGCAAAATATGCCGCAAATGCCCAGCTCTGCAAAAGATATCTTAATCCTTTAACACCGAACGTTTTTTTAGGGTTAAGTCTAAATGCGTGTATTTGAAACGGTACGTATTGGACCCAGTCGGCGTTAGAGGGTTAAGGACGCCTCTTCGTGGGCCTCTAATCATTCCTTAACTTAAAGAACTCAAAGTTCATTTCATCGCACTCATTCTTTAATTCATCTATAAGCTACTGAGTAATTATAATTCAGTCAATAAGCTAATTCAAATCTCATTTGTTATGCGAATTTGGACTCGTTCAATTGTAACGTTACTCACTGCACAACAGTTCAAGCACTGAATACAAACATTGTAACGTAATTCAGTTTAAACAATTACCATTTATCGTTTGTTAATTAAACTAAAAAATCACGAAGTGTGTTAATCTTCCTTTTGACAGTTATTACATGGTGATTGGTGACCCCCTCAAGACTCGAGCAAACATTTATTTAATTAATCTTATTACAATAATTATAGGGCGTACAGTTTACAGGCCACTATATATGTACAGGGTGGGAGAAAAGTCTTCAAGAATTTTATACATACAACTATTCAGTTAACATCATACAGATAGGTGTTGAAACGATGAAACAAATCAAACAAAAAGTATATAAGAATTTTATTCATACAAATATTTTGTTAAATTGTAATTTGATCTTCAAAGAGTTCTCCATCCGTTATCATATATTTGTGGATTCTCTTTGTCAAACTCTTCATTGTTCTTCTGAACATATGGAGGGGGATACTTTTCAGTTGTTCATCTATTCTGCGGACAAGGGAATTCGCATTTCGATAGAGGAAACCAGGAGTGTAGAGTTTATCACACAAATAACCCCAAAGCCAGAAATCACATGGGGTTAAATAAGATGATCTGGCTGGCCACTCGATGGAACCTCGCTGCACAAACCATCTTCCTTCAACGTTCGTATCCAGAATCTCACGGGCAGCTGCAGAGCGATATAGCTGTGCTCCATCATGGTCATAAATCCAATTCCTGCCAACGCCATTAGTAAACTGTGGCAAAACTTTGTCTCTCAATACCTGGCAATAGCGTTTTCCATCCATCGTATCTCTCGATATGTCAAAGGAAACGAGTCCTGAATAACCAATGCACGCCGAAACTGTTAGTGTAGCCGTTTTAACGGGTTTACCCAATCGTATTTTGTAACTTTTTTTTTCGCCCAGTAGTGAACGTTGTGTTTGTTTCCTTTAATCTCATTATTTCACTTTCAATCATTGTGTTTCATTTGTTTTTAATTTTGTCTCTTTTGTTATCTTCTTTCGCTGTTTTATTGATTCTCTTAACCAACATCGTTTTTATGCGTATAAAACTCATTCCAGTTTTGTATATGTTTATCGTTTTCCTTTTCTCTCTTTGTCTCTCTCTCCCTCTCTGTCTCTCTCTCTCTAATCCATCTGTTCCACAAAAGGTAACTACATTTCCCTTCATCATTTATTTTACCTCTTTATTCAGTTTTCTATCCGTTACATACATCTCCCTTCCATCTCTTTTTCATTTCTTTTTTACGTCTTTTACACATCTGCTCTTCTCTCATTTTTGTAAATATCTCTTTTACGAGGACACTGAACCAACGATATTCTGACTTTACTTAAAAACTAAATTAAAGTTAAGGCTCTAATATAGTGTACAGCTAAGAAACCTCAAAGATCAAACAAGTTTGAATCCATTTATATTTTTTGGAATTTATAGTAAAAAGGAGATTTTTATTTTAATTTGGATATGAATTTAATATTTTATATATATATATATATATGTGTGTGTGTGTGTGTGTGTGTGTGTGTGCATATATATATATATATATATATCGTAAAGAACGACGCTTGTATAGGAGATATTCCGCGCAAGACGAGAGAGAGAGAACGAAACAAATGAAAAAATGAGGTAACCACCTGGGAATCGAACCCGGGATCTTCCGATTGCCGGTCAGACGCGATACCGGAAGATCCCGGGTTCGATTCCCAGGTGGTTACCTCATTTTTTCATTTGTTTCGTTCTCTCTCTCTCGTCTTGCGCGGAATATCTCCTATACAAGCGTCGTTCTTTACGTTATTTATACTGCGTGTTCTTTGCAGTTGAATGTATATATATATATATATATATATATATATACATATATATATATATATATACACACACAGGGTGTTTCAGGTCGACCCTAGAAATATGGGAAAGAAACAGTTCATATTAGTTACGGAATTACTATGGCAAACTTCAAATACCAAATACTAAATACAAACTACAAATTCCTGAATTTGTAGTTTGTATTTGGTATTTGGTATTTGAAGTTTGTCATAGTAATTCTTTAACTAGTATGAACTGTTTCTTTTCCATATTTCTAGGGTCGACCTGAAACACCCTGTACATTGTTACTATTTGTAAAAGGGGTATGATCGTAGGAGTCCGTTTGGTTGGCGTCTCAGTATAAAATGTTGCGCGATTATCCCTGCATCTCGAGGAACAATCCCGAAGGTCATAAATACATGGAAAAAAATGAAAAAAACTACACCACATAAGCAAAATAGCGTTCTCATTATTCTCTCCAACTCCGACTTCATTCGAGCTTTTGCACTCGTTAATGACTTTGACACAATTCGTCACTGTTTTCACAAACCGACGAATATGCAATTTTGGCTAAATTTAAATAATATCACTTGGCCAGTAACCAGATTTGGATCTTTAACTCGTCAAATTTTGAGGATTGTACTCCGAGTACTTTTCAAGATACAGACATTATAAATTAAACAGTGCAAATGCAATTGAATGTACAAGAAATCTTCAAAGTTGATTTTATCAAAACTGAAAAATTGCACATTCGCCGGTTTGTGAAAACAGCGGCGAATTGTTAAGTTCTGAACAATGTTTTGATGCGGCATTCTTTGGTTTATGCTTCACAGTCCGTAACAAGATTCATCTGTCACATTCTGCCAGTGTTGCTTTGCGCCCAATATATTCCTTATTTGATGTAGTTTTTTTCCTTCCCTTCCGTGTATTCATAACCTTAAGGGATGTTTCTCGAGATACAGGGACAATTACGCGACTTTTAATACTGAGACACCAACTAAACGGGCTTCTACTGTTTCGTCGTCCTACTGTTTCACAGTCAGTGGCATCTTTTACAAGCGCCATATTAATATTTATTCTACAAGGACAGGAAAAATCCAGTATCAGCATGTTAAAATAGAAGATGTTCTCAATGTTATACGCATTCGCATATCATTTCAGTAAAGTATATAACGCAGTGGTTCCCAACCTTTTTCATTCCATTCCCCCCTTGGGAAACCTTAAAAATCCTCGTCGACCCCCTTCATTTTTTTCCCCCAAAGAGCATAGCAATCTATAAGTATAACATAAGCATAACCACCGCATTACCACGGGATTTATCCAGTGGTAATGGTTGCGTAGACATTACCTCTCGCCTGCCAAGTCGGAATAAATAATAAAACCATATTTTATTTCAAATTTCTCACATTTTATTGAAAATTTTCCAACTTTTCATACCCCATGAAAATCTTGCGTCGACCACAGGTTGGAAACCACTGATATAACGCCAGTAATGATATCAGAAAGTAAAGTACAGCACCGAAAATGCGTGTTCCCATTATTTTTCCCAACCCCTGTAGATATATATATATATATTATATATATATATGCAAATAACTGCAATGACCGCGCAGTATATAAATGAATAGAAACGACATAAGTATTAAGGAACGTTTCTGCACACGAGGAGGAGAGATAACGAAATAATGAAAAATGAGGCGAACCGCCTGGGAATCGAACCCAGGGCCTTCCAATTGCCGGTCGGACGCTCTACCATTATGCTACGGACCTCACTCAATCACAAATCGAAATTCTCCCAAATAGGGCAGAAACCAATGCCCTCAGAGAGCACCCTCGCAAATCGTGAATATGCGCAAATAACTGCAATGACCGCGCAGTATATAAATGAATAGAAACGACATAAGTATTAAGGAACGTTTCTGCACACGAGGAGGAGAGATAACGAAATAATGAAAAATGAGGCGAACCGCCTGGGAATCGAACCCAGGGCCTTCCAATTGCCGGTCGGACGCTCTACCATTATGCTACGGACCTCACTCAATCACAAATCGAAATTCTCCCAAATAGGGCAGAAACCAATGCCCTCAGAGAGCACCCTCGCAAATCGTGAATATGCGCAAATAACTGCAATGACCGCGCAGTATATAAATGAATAGAAACGACATAAGTATTAAGGAACGTTTCTGCACACGAGGAGGAGAGATAACGAAATAATGAAAAATGAGGCGAACCGCCTGGGAATCGAACCCAGGGCCTTCCAATTGCCGGTCGGACGCTCTACCATTATGCTACGGACCTCACTCAATCACAAATCGAAATTCTCCCAAATAGGGCAGAAACCAATGCCCTCAGAGAGCACCCTCGCAAATCGTGAATATGCGCAAATAACTGCAATGACCGCGCAGTATATAAATGAATAGAAACGACATAAGTATTAAGGAACGTTTCTGCACACGAGGAGGAGAGATAACGAAATAATGAAAAATGAGGCGAACCGCCTGGGAATCGAACCCAGGGCCTTCCAATTGCCGGTCGGACGCTCTACCATTATGCTACGGACCTCACTCAATCACAAATCGAAATTCTCCCAAATAGGGCAGAAACCAATGCCCTCAGAGAGCACCCTCGCAAATCGTGAATATGCGCAAATAACTGCAATGACCGCGCAGTATATAAATGAATAGAAACGACATAAGTATTAAGGAACGTTTCTGCACACGAGGAGGAGAGATAACGAAATAATGAAAAATGAGGCGAACCGCCTGGGAATCGAACCCAGGGCCTTCCAATTGCCGGTCGGACGCTCTACCATTATGCTACGGACCTCACTCAATCACAAATCGAAATTCTCCCAAATAGGGCAGAAACCAATGCCCTCAGAGAGCACCCTCGCAAATCGTGAATATGCGCAAATAACTGCAATGACCGCGCAGTATATAAATGAATAGAAACGACATAAGTATTAAGGAACGTTTCTGCACACGAGGAGGAGAGATAACGAAATAATGAAAAATGAGGCGAACCGCCTGGGAATCGAACCCAGGGCCTTCCAATTGCCGGTCGGACGCTCTACCATTATGCTACGGACCTCACTCAATCACAAATCGAAATTCTCCCAAATAGGGCAGAAACCAATGCCCTCAGAGAGCACCCTCGCAAATCGTGAATATGCGCAAATAACTGCAATGACCGCGCAGTATATAAATGAATAGAAACGACATAAGTATTAAGGAACGTTTCTGCACACGAGGAGGAGAGATAACGAAATAATGAAAAATGAGGCGAACCGCCTGGGAATCGAACCCAGGGCCTTCCAATTGCCGGTCGGACGCTCTACCATTATGCTACGGACCTCACTCAATCACAAATCGAAATTCTCCCAAATAGGGCAGAAACCAATGCCCTCAGAGAGCACCCTCGCAAATCGTGAATATGCGCAAATAACTGCAATGACCGCGCAGTATATAAATGAATAGAAACGACATAAGTATTAAGGAACGTTTCTGCACACGAGGAGGAGAGATAACGATTTGCATATTCACGATTTGCGAGGGTGCTCTCTGAGGGCATTGGTTTCTGCCCTATTTGGGAGAATTTCGATTTGTGATTGAGTGAGGTCCGTAGCATAATGGTAGAGCGTCCGACCGGCAATTGGAAGGCCCTGGGTTCGATTCCCAGGCGGTTCGCCTCATTTTTCATTATTTCGTTATCTCTCCTCCTCGTGTGCAGAAACGTTCCTTAATACTTATGTCGTTTCTATTCATATATATATATATATATGCAATTAGAATGGAACAAAACAGTTATCTTTTTAATTACCCCATTTTCTGTGATTGTACGTTTATACATTATTACGCACACCTGTTTCCTTTGTTAATTAAAAAAAATAACGATAGTTGATATTTTTTTTTTGTTCCATTGTTTAAAATATGATACTTCGAAATGAACATTAAATAAATTTATACATTAATTCTGTTCAGGATATCAAGTTTTATTGCTTTAAAAGTCACTTCTTATTTCATTTCGTTCGTGTGAGTTCAAAGCTGAATCTCCTCTTTCAACTCAACCGAGAAATGGTAGTTTTAAAATATTGTTTCGGCTGCGTCGAAGGCTGTAACTGTATCACTGATTACAATTTGATTTTAAGTTAAATATATATATATATATATATATATATATATATATATAATAATATATATATATTGTGGAAAGACGTCCCAAAAATACAACAAAGAGGAAAGAGAAGGAGGTTCGAGAGACGAAAGAGGTCATTGTTCAGAAATAGAAAAAGAGTGACTGCAAAATTAAGTAACTGTAAAGATAACAACATCAGAAAAATATTAAATGATAAACTGCGGAGTATCGATGGCGTCATTCAGGAACTAATTGAGAAGCATACAGAAAAAGAAGACGACGACGCTATAGAAGCGATAAAGGTTAACTCAAAGTACTTCTATAATTTTGCAAAAAGGAAGTCTAAAAACCATGAGACTATCGGACCTCTGAAAAACGAGAACAGTGCTTTATCTGATGATTTAAGGGACGTATCCGAAATATTAAGAGCTCAGTACGAATCATCTTTCAGTATCCCAAAAACTGACAAACTGATATGCGATAGAAACGCGTTCTCTGAAGAAGAACTACAAGGGGAAAGTATAACGGACTTCGACTTTACGACAGATGACATTACACAAGTTATAGGGAAACTAAAAGCACACTCAGCGGCAGGACCGGATAAATGGAATGCTACACAGATCAAAAGTTGAAAGAATGCAATCGCTGAGCCCCAATACTGGAAATGGAGACAGTCACTAGACACGGGAGAAATACCGGGCATCCTTAAGAGCGCGAACATAGTCACAATATATAAAGGAGGAGATCGATCCGAGGTCAAAAACTATAGGCCAGTGTCGCTTACATCTCGTCTCACTAAAATATTTGAAAGAATAGTTAGACAGTAAATCTATGGTTTTTTGGAAACTTGGAAAAAATTCAATGATAACCAACACGGGTTTCGGTCAGGCAGATCATGCCTATCACAACTAATGAGATACTACAACAACATTATTGATGCACTAGAAAGTAATGAAAACTATAATGTAATATACACGCCAAAGTTTATATATATATATATATATATATATATATATATATATATATATATACAGTATACCAGGACAAGGGGGCCACAAGAGAAGACCAGGAGCAAGCAAAAATTTTGATAGTTCAAACAAATGTATTTATGTTAGCACAGGAGATAATAGATAACACCAGAAAAAATAACCCCCAACTATTATCTCACACTACAACAACAGTAACAGTAACAACATTATCGACATTTCAACTAATATGGCGACTCCCTTGGAAAAAAATACTCATACTGAAGAAAAAAGCAAAGCTGAGATTTTTAACCAAAACTCGAAGAATATATATACACACACACACACACATATAGATATATATACTGTATTTATTTATTTATTTATTTATTTATTTATTTGTATATACAGTGACGTTCATAAGAATTCGTACAGAGGAATATTTTAGTTATGATATATTCGTCTTTATCTTTTGTACCATACATAGGATAGTTATGAAAAATTTACGTTCCTTTGAAAAAATTTAGCAAATAAATAAATTAGTTTAACTCCAAAATATAATGTAAAGCATGAAAAAATTTGAGGAAAATGAAAGAGAGTTAAAATGCAAACTTTTCGCACAGTTACTTACAAAATTATTCAATACTTTGTGTGTCCACCAAAGGCTTGAAGAATTTTTAACAGCAGTCGGCTGTTTTCTGAATTCTAGAATTTTCTCTTTGAATCTTCATGGAAGACGGATGATTGTATAAGCCATTAGTAAGCAATGGATCTTCGTGGTAAAGAGCTGCCTACAGATCTTAAGAGATCAGTTATTGCTGTGCGCGAGTCTCGAAAGAGTTATAGGAAGATAGGGGAAGAACTTCGAATTCCATTTAGGTGGTTTGCTGCAGTTATAGAGAAATGGAAAGGCTTTGGAACAATCAAAACTCTACCAAGGTGTGGACGACCTTGCAAAATTTCAGAACGTACAAACAATAAGGCTGTCTAAGATCGATGTCCATCCCTCTACTGTGCGTCGTACATTGAGAAAGAATGGTCCGCATGGAAGAGTTGCACGAGGAAAACCTCTGCTATGAAAAATGCACAAAGAGGCTCGTTTAAAGTAAGCCACGGATCATCAAAATAATGGATTTGCATTTTGGAGGAAAGTTCTAGGGACGGAAGAGACCAAAATTGAATTATTCGGGAACACCGAGTAACGGTATGTTTGGCAAAATTCAAATACTGCATTCGAGGAAAAACATATCCGTCCTACGGCTAAACATAGTGGCGATAGTTTGTTTCTTTGGGGATGCTTTAATGTTTCTGGTCCAGGAAAGCTTGTTGTCATCAACCGAATCTTGAATTAAAAAAAAAGTGAGGAAAATTTAGAAGGAAATGTATTGCCTTCACTTCAGGAGTTGCAAAATGGGTCGCAATTAGGTACTACAACAAGATAATGATCCAAAATATAAAAGTAAGAGCACTATAAAATGGTTTGAACAAAAGAATTTCGAGCTTCTCGAGTGGCCCAGTTGAAACCCAGATCTGAATTTAATCGAGAATTTATGGTTTCATTTGAAAAACGCTGTCAGCAAGAAAAACCCTTCGAATCTGAATGAATTGCAACAATTTTCTTTAGAAGAATGGACTAAACTTTCTACTGAGAGATGTCGAAACCTTGTATAAAAATCCCCAGAACGAATCATTGAAGTCATTCAAGCAAAAGGTGAACACACAAGTATTAAATAATTTTGTAAGTAAATGTTCGAAAACTTTTGCATTTTAACTTTTTTTTAATTTTCCTCAAGTTCTTTGGTGTTTTACATCTTATGTTTGATGTTGGAGTTTAACTAATTTTTTTTATTTGTTAAATTTTTCCAAACGAACGGTAAACTTTTCATAACTATCCCATACATGGTACAAAAGATAAAGACGAATATAAATGAAATATTTCTCTGTACGAATACTTATGAGCGCCACTGTATATATTTCGTTTCTTTCCCTTAATAAGTTTCAATCTAATAAATAAGGTATACGAGATATAACTACACCATTTTATTTGGAAGACCTGTATACAGTATATGTTCCTCAAATAGTATACAAGTGTTAACCGCTCCGTTTTTGGCCTTGAGCAATTCGAAGTTGATGGGGATTCTGGTTAGGTGGCAGCAACGGATTTGTTACTCTGGAATATCTGGTACCGTATAGGGAATCGCGGAAATTTCTCTTATACTACTCTCCGATTTCTTCTTGTTGTGGATCGGAGGATTCTGTGGAGCTTACTAAATTCTCTGGAGGTTCCCCGATTCTTTTTGTAACGTATCGTGAAATTATTTTTCTCTATTTAAGACTAAGTTCTCTGAAGAGAGCAAGGCTCGAAGGAGAAGACAAAGGTATTCTTTTACTGTAGTTTACTGCTAAAATGTTGCAGGTAATGCTCAGCCTCTAAGTTAGATCAGACAATCAGAATGAAAATTTGAAAAATTATATGAGTTTATATACACAAATTTTGTTGACATCATTATTATTTAATGTTGACTTGTTTTGTTTTTTATTCTCAATAGGCTGCATTATTTTGCAAAATGAAGCCATATTTTTATTTTAAACTGCATATTGACAGATCTGATGTTATCATGATCTGCCAAGTTAACTAAAAATGGAAATTGAAATATGTAATTTATTATAAATTACAATTAAACATGCATATGAGCAAAAATTAAATGCTTAAGATTTAAAATTAAACGTTAAGCAAGATATGACTTCATCTTTTACAACGAAGAGAGAATGTATACAGAAAATGAACATTGCAGAATTTAACAAGATTACACTATTAAGCTAAATCTAAAAAAATGATTAATTAATTTAAAAAGAAATAATTCGCCAATTGTTCAGCAGAAATAAAATAGAAAGCAAATAAAAAAATTATCCAAACTCGTGTAAGCGTTATGCAACTTTGGACTCTATATGTCAAAATGAATATATGAATATAAATATACATAAGAATATAAGGATTATATAAATATAAGGATTATATGAATATACGAATTATATAAATATACGAATTATACAAATGAATATAAGAATTATATGAATGAATATAAGAATATATGAATATAGGAATTACTCATTGTTCATTTTTACACAAGTAAAAATTTTAATCCACATTTCAAGTAAACAGCATCGTACAATCCATGTTTTGCTTAAAGCAAATGGTGAAAATAAAAGACTTTCTATTCCACTCGGATATTTTAATATGGCTGTCTCTGCATGCAGATCTCAAGGAAGTAATGTTGATGATTCTGCTCAAGATCTCTTACGAGTGTTATTTCTTCCATATTAAAAGCTATTTTTCCCCAAAATTAAGCTATAAACTTTAAATATATGTATATTAAAGTACGAATAAAACCACTTAACATCCAATAACAACATTTTATAATCAATAATAACGCTTCAAATGCTTTCCTGATGCCCCAAAGTTTAATTTCCAAAAGGGAAATATCTAAAATATTCAATAAAATTTCCAATCTACCTTCTATGAAATAGAAAAACCGCTTAAAGCAAAGAATACCAAGGATTCCTGCATACGACCTTTCTTGGTACTGGGATACCAAACCGCCTTCTTCCTCCCTCCCCACATAACAAAAATAAAAAGGAACTTCGAGTAGAAAGGGGGTTTCATGATGGCTTTGAATAGCTCCCAAAAATATATTTTATCCAACATTTATAAAATAATCTTTTTTATGATTATAATTCTTATTATTTATATCTTTTCGAATAATAATTCTTATGACGTCATTGTACGACTCCTTAGTGTTCGTTTTTGTATTTCTTCATCGTCGGAGCTATAAGTCGTGCGTGGCCATGTTTCAATACCACTTCCCGATAGATCGACGAGGCTAAGTGACGTTGGGTTTGTTCAGTAGTTGGATGGGTCCGTCCTCTGCTTCCAGATAGCATCCAAAACTTCAAATTTTTTACACGAAGAAGAGGTTGACGTGAACTCTACACGAGAGTTACTTGAGCCCAGGCATTAGTAGAATAGATTGGTCGGACCAACTCCAACCGCGGCGGAAGTGGAAGTCGAATCCAGGCATTTGCAGACTGAATCCAATATCCAACCCACTGAAACACAAACACTTAAAATCTTCAAGTTTTTTACAATGCCATTAAACAAAACGAGTTCATCCTCGTTTTGCATTATCTTCTCCATAATTGTGCTTCATTAATTAATATTCATGAAACCATATTTTCGTGTCCTTCCAAATGAGTAAATGTAGACAGTTTGCATGACATTCCTTATTTCAACTATACTGAGGTAAGTTAGCATTCAAAGGAACAAAACTTACCTGCAAACAATGGCTGAAAAACGATTTAGCAAAATTTATGTTTCAAACTTTATAGTTTTCTTTCAAATTCATTGATTTAATGTCTTGATTTTTTATGTACTTGTTGAACTTGGGTGAGGTGAGCATTACTTCCCACTAATTGGCATTCTATTCCCATTCGAAGCTCAAAAGTGCGAATGATTGAAGTGAGAATTTTAGATTTGGTGAAGATTTCCATGATTTGTGAAAGGGTAGAAAAAGTGCACTGAGCCCGGACTTTTCATCAATATGTTAAAAATATTTTCATCGAGTAAGTGCCCTCCATTGATGAAAATACTTTTCATCGAACCTAGGTGCTTAATGAAATATTTTTCATCGAACATATTTCTAGGTGAAAATAATTGAATTGAATTGGGTAGCGCCATCTGCTGGTGGAAATGTCAGTTAAATTCTCTTTCAATTTATTTCCATTAACGTAGTGTAATTACATGCAAGTTAATTCTTATATTTTAACCAAGAACAAAATACTAACAATAATTTAAGTTCTAGGATTAAATTCTTTAGAAATAAATTTACCTTTCTTCTTGCGGCTCGAACCGTTACCACTAAACCTTTGAATTTGGTGAGCCGCCACGTAACTCACCCGATCATTATACACTAAGGTATAATAAGAGGAGTTTTGTATATATACTCTTTCGCATTGTGTTTGATACGTATACCTTAATACAAACATTTATATATATATATATATATATTATATATATATATATATATATATATATATATATATATATATATATATAATGTAAGGAACGACGCTTTTCAGGAATCGAATCCAGGATCATCCGATTGCCGGGCAGATATGCTAACCATTACACCAAGAGCCTCCACGCCCTCAAAGCTAGTACGTGGGGAATTACGAGCTTTGAGGGCGTGGAGGCTCTTGGTGTAATGGTTAGCATATCTGACTGGCAATCAGATGATCTCGGGTTCGATTCCTGGGAGGTACTTCATTTTTCATTGCTCGTTTTCTCCTCTTCTCTTGTGCGGACACTCGTCTAAAAAGCTTCGTTCTTTACATTATATACACTGTGTGTCGTTTGCAGTTAATATATATATATATATATATATATATATATATATATATATATATATATATGATGAAAAAAACCACGAAGGAAAGGAAACACAGAATGGTGATCAAGCGCTTTCGTCTAATGACATCCTCAGGAACGCTGCAGTAAATAAAGAGTTCGAGACTATATATAGGTCACAAAAAAAAAAATATATATATTATAATAAATATAACAATAAAAGTTGTGGGAGAAGCGTACAAATTTGTAAGGAGAAACTACCAATTTTAGCACTTTGCCCTTCTTGTCTAAGAAGGGCAAAGTGCTAAAATTGGTAATTTCTCCTTACAAATTTGTATGTTCCTCCCACAACTTTTATTGTTATATTTATTATATATATATATATATATTTTTTTTTGTGTGACCTATATATAGTCTCGAACTCTTTATTTACTGCAGCGTTCCTGAGGATGTCATTAGACGAAAGCGCTTGAGCACCATTCTGCGTTTCCTTTCCTCCGTGGTTTTTTTCATCATAAATATTTTTCACGTGTTACTTTCGTGAAATAATTTTCATATATATATATATATATATTACTTTTGTTACTTTTGTTGAGTTTGAACGACGGTTCAGGATCGACCTGCGGTCGACCCCTTTGCAGCATCCCGCCTCATTTGCGGGACTTGGTGAAGGAGGGAATTGCTCTCTGATCTCCTCCTGCCCTCGTAGCCAGCCACGCATGGCTGGTCAGGGACTTTGCACAAGAATCTGTCCAGCTTGTTCCTGAAGTTATTCAGGTCGGTGTACTGGAGATTCCTCACTTCTTTTGGAAGGACATTGAAAAGCTTTGGGCTCCGTATTCTGAGGGTATTTTCTATCCTCGTTTTCATGGCTCCTTGTCCCACCGCAGCTGAGACCGTACAAAATCTGCCTCTTCTCTCATTCCAGTTTGTTTCTATTTCATTTCTGAGGTTAGGGACAGAGCCCTCAAGTATTTTCCACCTGTATATTATTGTGTACCGCTCGCGCCTTCTTTCAAGAGAGTAGAGTTCCAGGGATTGTAGTCGAGACCAGTAGTCTTCACCTTCCGTTTCCTCTATCTTAGACGTAAAAGTCCTTTGTATAGCTTCAATGCTCGCAATGTCTCTTTTTCTGTGTGGGCTTGTGAGTACTGAGCAATACTCAATTGTGGGTAGGACTAGACTCTTCCATAATTTGAGCATGATGTTTGCTTTTCTGCTGCGGAAGCTCCTCCAGATGATTCCCATTATTTTTCTAGCCGTTGTGATTTTGATTTTATAGTGCTCTCTGAATTCTGCATCCGACGACATTATTACTCCAAGATTCCTGACTTGTGGATTTGGTGTTATCTGTTTGGCTTGCGGAGTTTTGTACCCTTTTTTCTGCAGCTCTTTGTTATTACCATATCTTGGAAGTTGGAATTTTTCTTCGTTGAACTTCATATTGTTGTCTTCTGCCCACTGGAATAATGTTTCAATGTCGTTTTGTGGTTTTCTTATGTCATCTTCGTTCAGTATTTCCTTACATATCTTTGTGTCATCTGCGAAGCATGATACAATACTGTCCTTAATATCTGCATCAATATCTGCGATCATTATTATGAACAGCAAAGGAGCTAATACTGTCCCTTGTGGGACAGAGCTCACGACTTCCGAGACTTCCGATTTAACTCCGTTTACCACCACTCTTTGCGTTCTTTGCGTCAAGAAATTAAATATCCACCTTCCTAGCTTTCCAGTAATTCCTGTATTCTTAAGTTTGTGTGCTATAATTCCATGGTCATATTTATCAAAGGCTTTAGCAAAGTCAGTATATATTACATCTATGTTTTGTCCTCGACACAGTGTTTCCAATATTTTCTCCTGGTGGTCAAATAGCTGTGATAGGCATGATCTTCCAGCCCTGAAGCTATGTTGATTTGGGTTGTACAAGTCTATTTCTTGTAAGTAGTAGGTAGTTTTGCCTCTAATTATGCGTTCAAAACACTTTATAAGGTGTGAGGTGAGAGCCACTGGCCGATAATTTTTGGGCATTGCTCTGTTACCACCTTTAAATAGGGGGGGGCAATGTTCGCATTCTTTAAGGGGAGTGGAATTTGTCCTGTGTCGAGTGATTTCCTCCATAGTAAGTATAGCGGTTTTGCAATACTCTCTTTGCATTTCTTCAGAAATGTGGCACTCCATGTGTCTGGCCCTGGCGCTGAATTGTCTCGCATCTGTGATAAGGCCGTAATTACATTTCCTTCCGTGAACTCGAAGTCCATTAATAGGTTTGTGCTGGGATTTGTTCTTGGTTGATCTGCATCAATGTCGAAAAACTCGTCTGGGTTTTCCACTTCCATCTCGGACTTAGGGGTGCTAAACACAGATTTAAATTGTTCCCTGAGCAGTTCACTTATTTCTTTCGGGTCATTTGTGTATTCGGCCTCACCGTCTATCAACGGTCCAATACTCTCCTTACACTGCATTTTCCTTTTCGCAAAAGTGTAGAAGTATTTTGGGTTATTTTTTATGTTTTCTGCTACCTTGTTTTCCTCCTCGTTTGTCTTATGTATGAATGTTTGCTTTAGGTCCATTTCTATTTCGCCAAGTTTCCTCTCTAGTTTGAGTCTCTTTGCATCAGTTCTGCATCTGTGGAGATGTTTTACGGTTTGTCTTCGTTGCCTGAATAGAGTCCTGATTTTCCTTTCGAGCTTGCTACGTTTTCTTTCCTGTCTCTCTGGAATATGTTTCAGTATTATAGGTTTGGTTTCCGTCTCTATTATACATAGTACTTCTTGTGGAGTCTTTTCGTGTAGTAGCAATTCCCAATTTGCCTCCTTTAAATCTTTATTTACGTTTTCCCAATTTACTTTCTTTGAATTTATGTTTAAGCCTTCAAATATTCCATCTGCCCCTCTTGGATGCGTTTTCGGACCTCTGGGTGCGAACTTCAATTGTATATCGATGAGGTTATGGTCGGAGAACTTTGTGTGCGTTACTTTTTTATTTATTATTATCTCGTTCTTATTTGTCCAGATTAAATCCAAAACGTTCTCCTTTCTTAGTGGCTTCACCGATTTCCTGGGTAAGAGCGTAATGTTCCATAATATCTAATAGCATTGTTGCTTGGGTTCTATCATCTTTAGTAATGTTGCCATGAAACTTCTCAACATATATAACTTCGTCATTTTACTTCCATGATATGAATGGGAAATTAAAATCTCCGAAAATTAGAATATTTGTTGCTGGAGTTTCAAGTAATTTTAATATGTTTTCTATTTCATTTGTAGCAAATTGGAATTCACTTTTTGTGGTGTTTGGTGGTCTGTAGATGTTCATAATGGTTAGGTTCAGTTCTTTTACTTTTTTCTTCTCTGTCGAATACGCTCTGTTCTTTCCCGTTCTCTTCTTTGCGTACCCTTTATGTGAAAATGCGGGCACTCTATGTTCAGGCATTTTTTCTCAGTAATTGACTGTCTGCACATACGAGGGTGAAAAAAGTTGCAGTTTGGTCCGTACTTGCACTTCCCATTCCTCATCATATACTGTAGAAGCATTTTGTAGGGTGATTGTATATGTATATGCAGTTTGAGCCATATTGGCCATATTTGAGCCATATATATATATATATATATATATATATATATATATATATATATATATATATATATATATATATTACAACTCAGAATGGTCCCCTGAGAAACTTTTATGTTATACACAGACCGTGCATGGAACAAGGAACTCTTCTAGGAAAATTAAATCCACTATAGTCCGAATAAGTAATGGTAAATGACAAATACTATAGATTTTCTTTTTCATGATGGAAGCCCAACGTGGGCAACGGGTCACTAGCAAAAAGGCCCAAAAATATAGCTTCCCTTACCAGATATCTGCTAAGCAGATAGGACCCAGCTATGGGACAGGGTCTAGGGTTTAAACCCTAGATCCTGTTCGCGTTCTTTAATGAAGGTGAAATTTGTCCTGTGTCGAGTCATTTTCCTCCACAGTAAGTACAGAGGCTTGGCAATACCCTCTTTTCTTCAGAAAACGTGGCACTTCATGTGTCTGGCCCTGGTGATATATATATAGTAATGCGACGTGTGTTTTAGGTTCGTTATTGTACTTATTTTTTTTAAGTGTTGATCAAACGTCATTTTACTTAAAATATAAACCTAAAAGTTGTTAAATAATGTAAAAAAAACAACCTTCTTTTGACATATCTTAAGATCATATTAACTCTTACTGTTGATATACAGGGTGTCCAAGAAAAAAATGGTACAAAAATAATTGGACATTTTTCTTATTAATCAATGTGTATTCAATATAAATGGTTGTTTATATTTCCAAACTGTCCAAGTTTAGAACACCTTCACAAGATGACCATTAAGGATGTGCGATTCGGAATTTTTCATTTCGATTCGATTCGATTCTCGATTCTTTTTGTTTCATCAATAAAACCCCTCAAACTTCTTCTGAACCTTCAAAAAGACTGACAGTTTCACTCTTCTCAAACTACGATGGACAGAAAATGGGCCCAGATTGGTAATAAACTATTTTTAATGAAAGTGTAACATATGAAAATAAAAACCCACTCTAATAGACAGAGTTTATTTCCACGACAGTTTCGACGCCCACTGGCATCCTCCTCGGGTGGATACAGAAACACGAATGAACCAAAACAAGAGGGAAAAACAGTCCAGGGACCGACCGTTAAGAAATTCGCACCTAGGTTAGATCCCATTCTCCCGACACCGGAAGGGCATTTTCATTAAGTACATTCGCGCAAATTTAAAACTATCTTCCTGTTCTAAACATACAGATTCTATTATATTTTTCTTACATAATTATTGAATTTATTATTAATTTTATTACATTTAATATTGCATAATTATTTATTACAGAAATTATAAATTTATTATTACATTGGTTATTACATTATTGTTTATTATACAGAACTTATAAACCGAAAAACGAATGAAAAAAGACGATTAGGAAACAATCCAGAGAAATTCGCACCTAGGTTAGATACCGTTCTCCCGACACTGGAAGGGCATTTTATTACAGGGTCCGCTTATAAGTACATTCCCACAAATTAAAACTATCTTCTTGTTCTATACATACAGATTCTAATATTTTGACATAATTACTGCATTTATTATTACATTTACATTTTTTAACATTTATTATTAGTGATGGGACGATTAATGGGAATCGGAATCGAGAATCGGAAGAATCGAGCATTTTTCAGGAATCGGAATCGGAATCGGAATCGGAATCGAGAGAATTGTACCATGATTTCCGATTCTTAAAACGATTCTTTAACTTTTAATTGAACCAGTTTTGCAATGTAAACTTTAAAATTTAAATGAAAGAGGATAACAAATTTTATTTTTATTGTATTGTAGCTATACATTAAAACATGTATATCCATGATGTGTAATCAAGAAGATTAAAATGAATTGTTACAACTTACAGTTGATTTTTATTTTTAAACTAATCTATTATAATTTATAATTTATATTACCATACTCATAATGTAAATAGTTAATCTTACCAGAGTAAAATATGACAATTTCCAGAAAAACAAGTATAGAATTATATTTAAAAATATTGAGAATTGGAATCGGAATCGAGAATCGTATCGGAATCGAGACTTTTTAGTGGTATCGGAATCGGAATCGGAATCGTTAAAAATTTTGGTATCGTCCCATCACTATTTATTATTATTACCTTTACCCTAATTATTAAATTTATAATATTACCTTTATTATTACATCTGTTGCATTTATATTTATTTCCATATTTATTACTTCCATTATTACATTTACTAAAGGCGAGTAAGGAAACATTCCAATCCAGAGACATTTAAGAAATTCACAATTAGGTTCGAACACGTTCCCACGACTCCGTAAGGGATTTTTTGACCAAGAATCTCATTAAAGGGTCTAACTTATAAGTACCTTCGCACAAATTAAAATTATCTACTTTTTCTATACACAGATTCTATTATTTTTCTTTTGACATAATTATTACATTTATAAAGTACCTTACTTGATTCCCAATCTATAGCATGATTATTTTGGCTGGCGTGATAAAAAATGGCATTATTAGTATTACAACTTCTGAAGGCATATTTGTGTTCTTTAATACGGGTTTCAATATTTCTTCCAGTTTCTCCCACGTATACTAAATCACAACTTTTACAGGGAATGCTGTAGACACAGCGGACCCTGTAATAAAATGCCCTTCCAGTGTCGGGAGAACGGTATCTAACCTAGGTGCGAATTTCTCTGGATTGTTTCCTAATCGTCTTTTTTCATTCGTTTTTCGGTTTATAAGTTCTGTATAATAAACAATAATGTAATAACCAATGTAATAATAAATTTATAATTTCTGTAATAAATAATTATGCAATATTAAATGTAATAAAATTAATAATAAATTCAATAATTATGAAAAAAATATAATAGAATCTGTATGTTTAGAACAGGAAGATAGTTTTAAATTTGCGCGAATGTACTTAATGAAAATGCCCTTCCGGTGTCGGGAGAATGGGATCTAACCTAGGTGCGAATTTCTTAACGGTTGGTCCCTGGACTGTTTTTCCCTCTTGTTTTGGTTCATTCGTGTTTCTGTATCCACCCGAGGAGGATGCCAGTGGGCGTCGAAACTGTCGTGGAAATAAACTCTGTCTATTAAAGTGGGTTTTTATTTTCGTATTTTGACCTTCACGTAGAAAAAAGTGAAGTTTTTTGCATTTAAAGTGTAACTTATTTAATTCACAACATATAGAAACAACAATATAACTATTTATTTAATGGAAGTATAACACATTTTAGTATAACACAATTTATGTTGTAACTTAAAGTTTAGGCGTTACCTTCTCTACTATGTTCCGCACACCCTGTTCTAAATTCCAATATCCACCATATTTGCCAAACAGTTTAAACTAAGTCAGAACAGGCCGAATCGAAATTCTCGATTCACTGCGCACTGACTCGTGTTGGGTTTCGGGTTTCGATTCTTTTGCCGAATCAAGTTTTTCGATTCCCCGCACACTCTTAATCACCAATTTCATTAGATCTTTAACGAGATGCTCTTGTGGATTGGATCCAATGACATTTGTTTCTTTGACTGAGTTCTGCCAGACTACTGGCTTTGTCACAATACACAAATGTTTTAACGTACACCCACATATAAAAATCCAAAGAAGTTAAGTAAAGTGATTGCAGTGATCATGCTATAGGTTTACCACAGCCTATCCACGCTGACGAGAGGTTGCGTCGAGAAAGTTGCGAGCGGCAGTAGCATATATGACTATATGTATGTACTGTATACGAGATCTGTTCAAAAAGTATCCGGACAGGGTGTTTATTTTTAGAACAAGGTCACACTTGGAGTTGTGACTGTGCTAAACATGTCTCTGTATGTCGAGACAAGTTGAATGATAAGGTTGCACTTCATTGTGTAGCGTCAGTCCGTTGTGGTGAACTGATAAAGTTAAACGCGTTTTGTTTCGCGGCGATTTCTTACGATGTCGGAAGGTGTTGAAGGTTAAAGGTGTTTTTCCACAGGGACAAACAATCAACAAGGAATTTTACATTGAAGTTTTGAGACGTCTACATAAAGCAGTTCGGAGGAAACGGTCGCAGAAGTGGGAGTCCGGAGACTGGATGCTTCATCACGCTAACGCGCCATTTCACTCGTCGCAATTTGTCCAGCATTTTTTAGCCAAAAACGCTACACCCGAAGTACAGCAGCCTCCATATTCGCTTGATTTGGCTCCATGCGACTTCTTTTTGTTTCCGAAGTTCAAACAAACCCAGAAAGGACACCGATTCGATGATGTTGAGACCATTAAAAGAAATTCGACGGAGCAGCTTTTGGCCATTCCGAAGTGTTTTAAAAAAATGTTTTCAACAGTGGCAGGATCGTTGGGCAAAGTGTGTGGCTTCAGAAGGGACGTACTTTGAGGGAGATTAAGCCCCAAACCATGTATCATATTCGGTCTATATAATTAATGGAATCAATCCGGATACTTTTTTAACAAACTTCGTGTGTGTGTGTGTGTGTATATATATATATATATATATGAATAGAAACGACATAAGTGTTAAGGAACGTCTCTGCACACGAGGAGGAGAGATAACGAATAATGAAAAATGAGGCGAACCGCCCAGGAATCGAACCCAGGGCCTTCCAATTGCCGGTCGGACGCTCTACCATTATGCTACGTACCTCACTCAATCACAAATCGAAATTCTCCCACATAGGGCAGAAACCAATGCCCTGAGAGGGCACCCTCGCAAATCGTGAATATGCGCATATAACTGCAATGACCGCGCAGTATATAAATGAATAGAAACGACATAAGTGTTAAGGAACGTCTCTGCACACGAGGAGAGATAACGAATAATGAAAAATGAGGCGAACCGCCCAGGAATCGAACCCAGGGCCTTCCAATTGCCGGTCGGACGCTCTACCATTATGCTACGGACCTCACTCAATCACAAATCGAAATTCTCCCACATAGGGCGGTTCGCCTCATTTTTCATTATTCGTTATCTCTCCTCCTCGTGTGCAGAGACGTTCCTTAACACTTATGTCGTTTCTATTCATTTATATACTGCGCGGTCATTGCAGTTATATGCATATATATATATATATATTATAATATATATATATGAAAAATATGACTAATTATTTTTAAGCATTGTTTCTCGAACACCCTGTACTTTAATTATCTCATACTTTGCTAATAGTAAAATGCTAACTACAGTAATTACTGTTGCATATTGTATGTATGTACAGTACAAAATACAATTAATTTCATTACAAACATTTATTAATTGCGTGTCAGTAAATACTTTAATATAGCCTATGAAGGTATGACTGTGATTTTGAACATGGACTACTTCTCGCTCCCTGGTTACTATGGTTACTATTAATTATTAAAAAGAAAACTTAAAAATACTGTATTAGATATCCTCACGGCCATTGTTTCTGAACCTGGGCGTCGCGGGAGCCGCTCACCTAAGAGGTTACAAAAAAATCATCCTTTCTGGAAAATTGAAGTTTATTTTTCAGCGAAAATTACAGAAACGTGTAAAAATCAGAGGGAATTTTTTTTTTTTTTCAAGTGAGAAAATCTTGTAATGTTACAGTTGAAATTATTTTCTGGTTGCCGTATTCTCCATGCTCAACATTAATTAACATAAAATCCCTTATAATTTTTCCGCGCATGATATATATATATATATTTAAAAGCTGAAAAAAGTTACATTTTGATGTAATCTGTAGGTGTAAGTTTAATTAAAAGAGTGTCTATTTTAATATTTAAAATATGTTTTATCCGTCTTTACAACATACAAACAATAATTTAGTGAAAATATGCATTTATTTTGTATATAGACAGAGTTTCTATTTGATACGATTAAAAAAAAAATGCAAAACATTTTTAAATACATTTGCAAAAAATCATGGATTGTTTTCCAATTATTTGGAGTATTTTAGTCTTTCATATGTTTTTAAGTCGAGAGAATTTAAGTATTTTTCCTGTAACTGTTCCAAACTGTACTGTGTTATGATTATTATGATTTACGTAGTCCCTTTACGTAGTCCCTTCTTTCTGTTGCCTCTCTTTGGGTTGCCTTTATTGCGGATAGGAAGCCTCACACTACTGTAACGATAATAAGCACTGAACATGGAATGTATTTAGGATGTGTTTAGATTGTATTTAAATACATTTCTGAAGTAATGTATTTAGTATTTAATTACATTCCAGTCTACAGTAATGTATTTGATATTTAAATACAAATTTGCGTGGTACTTAGTATTTAAATACAGTTTAAAGTATTTATGTCCATCTCCGTACATTGCCCCCTTCATGCTTAACTGTGGACATCATGTGGCTCCCTTTGAACTTTTCTCCAGCTCCTCTTACATACTGTCTTCTCTTACTGACAAATATTTCAAATTTGTTCTCATCTGTCCAGAGAACTTTTTCTAGTCTTTGAACGTAAAGTTTTGGTGTTCTCTCGCCCATTTCAATCGCTTTTTCTTATTGCCATACCTCAGATAAGATTTTCTAACAGCTATACGACCATCCAACCCTGCCTCTCTTAGTCGCCTTTGGACAGTTGAACGAGAGCAGCTTTTTTTTTTACGTTGTGTTCAGCGGCTAGTTGAGGTGTTGTCAGGAATGTATTTCTTTTGAACTTTCTAACCAATAATTTACCCTCCCCTACTGTAGGCTTTCTTTTTCTTCCTCGGTCTTTTTCGTTGTTTACTGAGACTGTCTCCTCAAGATTGTCTTTTAATGGTTTTGAACATTCATTCTGACAAACGCCATTCCTACCGTCCTACGTGTAATATCTCTTTTGGATATCCCAAGACGATGCAGAACATTTCTTTATAGGAAAGCGTTTCTTTAAAGGAATTTATTTCCTAGGGACCACTATTAATTTCTGAAAAAGAAAAGGTGTTGCATCATAAATGCTACTGAGAATTTTCAATTGGAAAACAAACTTCATATTTAGTTCTCAATGCTTAAACCAGGGATTCCCAAAGTGGTCTGTACAGACCCCTGGGGGTCTGTAGGAAGCTTCCAGGGGGGTCTCTAAGCTTTTGGAAAAATAGTAACATTAACTATATTAAAATAAATTTCCATTTCACACTAGACAATCGGTAAGTGTTTATTAAACTGGTTTAATGAGCGTAGAATGTTTAATTTTACATTAATTTAAAAGCTATCTATGTTTATGAAATATACTATAGTTTGTAACTGAATTCATAATTTTTTTCGTGGGGGGTCTATGTCCGTACGGAATTAATATTTAGGGGTCCTTGGTGGTAAAAGTTTGGGAACCCCTAGCTTAAACAATGTTAGACATCTGAGTAAAATATGTAAAAAAAAAATTTGTTTGTTAATACATAAGACTATCTAAGTGCAACCTTCATCAAGAGAAACTTCATCAAAATTTTTAAATTTCACGGATGTTGGATTACATACAAACTACTAAAGATGGGAAGGCTGAAAGATCACGACAACTTCATGCATAGGTCTGTTGCGTTATGTTAAAAAAATTGTATTAATTTTGGTAGGAGGCATTTTAAACTATAACACATTTTTCTAGTGACATTATAATTTTGACGGCCAGTGTATATACAGGCCAGTGTACATACACTGGCCAGTTTGACGGCCAGTGTACGTACAGGGGGCTACGTACAGTATATATATATATGGTGACGCAAAAGTCAGGAGTCAAAGGGTCATCATTGCATATTCAACTAAAGAAGTAATTTTTATTTAAAAATAGTGGGGCCATAGCACGGAAAAGATGCATTTTCTCTGGTTCCTTTGACTCCTGATTTTTGCGCCAAAATGACTAATTATTTTTAAGCATTGTTTCTCGAAGAAGCGATTCTCACTTTCGAGTTTTTCATTTTTGGACGAGGAATTAAACTGGAAAAACAATGAGTTATAAGAAGCATAGACTGTAGGCAGGGGCGTACCCAAGATTTGGTCAAGGGGAGGGGGCGTGTGAGTAACTAAAACAAAGGTGTATATACCATACGAGTATGTATATACATAAACACTTACTAGAGTCAATATTTATGTGTTAACAAAGCCTTATCTACAGCAAGTGTAAACTAATTTGGATAAATGAGAATAAATTCGTAATAATTTCAAATGTATTTTTACTCTAAAATATACAAACTAAAGCAAAACCCGCTTATCTCTGTAACTGTATGTACAATAATAATAATTATTGGTTTTGTTTAACCTCCTTCGCAACATCTAAGGTCATATGACGGAGGGGACCTACAGCTTTACGTGGGATCCGAACTACGGGTCGCTACATAGTCTGGACGCAGCGGTCGGTCTCCCATCCAACTACTACCCAGACTCAATGTCGCTTAACTTCGCTGATCAACGGGAAACGGTGTTACGACATTGGCTACGACGTAGCCCCTGTACGTACAAACTTTAGTACAGTTATAGAGATAAGCACACCAATAGACACCGGTACAAGGCCCAAGGGGGGGGGGGAGACCGCCTCTGTGGCCCCCCTTCGGTACGCCCCTGATTGTAGGTAACCAATTTTCACCTCATTCCCCCACAACGAACTTTTTACCCACTCTATAACAGTACAGTATTGCATTTCTGAAATAATGTTGGATGATAAATAAGATTACAGCAAATCTACAAAACAAGGAAATTACTTTTTCACAATTTTTAAGGAGATTTTCAAGCACGTTTATACGCTATTACAATTTTTTATTATTATTATTATTATTATTATTATTATTATTTTATTATTGGTTTAAGATGAATAAGACGGTTTTAGAGAAAGAAAAGGATCTGTTGATCAAATATTTGTTGAGAGACAGTTGAGTGAAGGGTAAGAAAAGGCGTATATGAATTTCGAGAGAGTGTATATGATAAAATGAATATATCTGACTCGTGGGAAAAAGTGCTTTGAATGTATAATGTCAATGGTAAATTATTAAATGCAGGCCACAAAAATCCGAGCGGATAGGCTTCGTTAGATTTAGCGGAGAGAGAGAGAGATAGAGAGATAAGAAAATCGCAATAAATGCTTTGAAACTGCAGACAACACATCTAGTGTGCCGATCCAGACTGTGGTTGCTTGCAGTTTGGAAATACACACATATATATATATGTGTGTGTGTGTGTATATATATACACGATCAGAATAGTCCCCTGAGAAACTTTTATGTTACACACAGACCGTGCATAGAACAAGGAACACTTCTGGAAAAATTAAATCCACTATCGTCCGAATAAGTACCGGTAATGGTAAATGACATATACTATAGTTTTTCTTTTTCCTGATGTTAGGCCAACGTTGGCAACGGGTCACTCACAAAGAGGCCCCAAAATATAGCTTCTCTCACCAGCTATCTGCTAAGCAGATACGATCCTGGTTTGGGACATTTCCGACTATAGGACTATAGTGGATTTAATTTTCCCAGAAGAGTTCCTTGTTCCATGCACGGTCTGTATATATATAATATATATATATATATAAAGAGGAACTAAAATATTCCATTCAGGAAAAACAAAGAAAAAATATTTATTTCCGGATTCTAAAACATATATATACTGTGTGTGTGTTTGTGTGTGTGTGCGTGTGTGTGCGTGTGTGTGTGTTTTTAAATTTGGAAATAAATATTTTTTCTTTGCTTTTCCAGTATCGAATATTTTAGTTTGTCTTCACTATTTTTCAGTAAATATTAGTATCTGAGGAAAGGCTTTCATCTGCATAACATGTTTTGCTTTCCCTCTTTTTGTGAGGGTATAACGCAATTTGTGCCCTCTTTCTGTTCATTTAAGGGTCCCAATTTGCGTTCTGAATGCGAATTGTGAAATTCTCGCGGTTCTGTATAAGGAAACGCACAAACACCGAGGAATGGTGTTCGTGGGTAAAGAACGCAACTTAGAATGGCTAAAATTTGGGGGAAAGTAATACAAATAAAAAAATAAATAAATAATAGTTGAGTGATATACTTCCGAGGTATTGGTATGCGATAGGAAATTTGGTACCTCGGTTTGTTATGTTTCTTATACGACAAAATACAATGAATTTCATAATCTTTTTAAACGTCAAAAAAGCGGATAAGTTTATTCAGATATTAATTGAAACAGAATGATACAGGGTGGTACAGCGATTCTATTTTACTTACCGACTGACACTAGGTCGACCAAGGTTAGATTCTGCTTCAGTTCTGACGAAGAGGTATCTACAGTTTTGGGGCGAAAAGCCCCACGCCATAAATGGGTGAAACATGTCCCCATTTTGTTTCTTTTTAAGTAATTTATCTTAATAATAATTATAATAATAAAAAAAAAATTTAAATAATTAATTATTTACTTTGGGGCCACGTCTCCTTTAGCTTGAAATTCGGGGGCCACACTTCAAATTACATAACCAAAGTTTCATTATTGTTAAGGAAATTGGTTTTCTCTATTTTTTAAGGGAAATTATTTTAATTTGATACTTTTTACGAGAATTTTGTATCCAAATTAAATAAAAGCTTTCTTTGTAAGATTGTAATTTCAAATAATTCCTCATTGAAAAATACAATAAGTAAATGTGTGACAGAAGTTCATAAGAGTATATATATCATTAGCTTCTTGCTAATCTTAGCCTAGTGAATGAATTATAGGTACTTTCCTGTTATCCAGGAACCCAGGATATCCTCGCTTTTACGGTCCTAAATTCTAACTAATAATGTGACCCGAAAATATTACAACTTTCCCTAACCAATCATCAATATATATATATATATATATATATATATATATATTCTGAGTTCATTCCCATATACAGTATATATATATAGTTTGGTTCTACATAATTTAGGACTGTTACATTATTAGTTAGAATTTAGGACCGTAAAACCGAGGATATCCTGGGGTCCGGGATAACAGGAAAGTACCAATTTATATATATATATATATATATATATATATATTATTTAAAAATTACGACTTAAAAACAGTTTAAGTACAAAACATTTCAGTTTTCTTCGCGAATGTACTAATTTCAATTCTTATGTGAATATATATTTCAACACACTTCCCCCAAACTCGCAATATTATAGCTAAAGTTTTTAAACTTTACTAATTAGTAATTTTGTTTTATAACTAAAAATTATAAGTTCCATAAACTTTAAACAGCGTTTAAAGTTTAAACTCAAATTTTTGTTTTAAATTTCGTCTTTCGATCGCAAAAATTATTTTGAAAATTAGCGTCTCGAAAAACCGTACGTGAATGAAACAAACTTTCCCAAAAATTTGACGTCGCCTCCGAAACGGTTTTATCGGCTGAGGAAAGGGAACATCCTCCCCCTTCTCTTTCTGGAATAATACTGACCAGCTGATTGCTACGATGTCTCCCTTTATATATGTTTGTGTTTCGGACTCTGGTATTAAATGGGGTTTACGAAGCTCTCTTATTTTCTTTATCAGAAAGAATTGTTTTTCCCGAGTTCACTCTTTTGTTTTTCACCCTCCAATATCGAATAATATAACACAATTCTTAGCTCACACACACCACACACACACACACACACAACATATATATATATATATATATATATATATATATTATATATATATATATATTATATATATATATATATAATATATATATATATATATCTCTCTCTCTCTCTCTCTCTCTCACACTCAGAAGTCAGAATGGTCCCCTGAGAAACTTTTACGTTACACACAGACTGTGTACATATATATATATATATATATATATATATATATATATATATATATATATATATATATATATATATATGATACGCACAGACAGTGCATGGAACAAGGAACTCTTTTGGGATAATTAAATCCACTATAGTCCGAATAAGTAATGGTAAATGACAAATACCATAGTTTTTCTTTTTCATAATGCTAGCATGGCTAGGTGCTTTAAACCCTAGATCCATGTCCCAAAACTGGATCCTGTCTGCTTTGCAGATAGCTGGTGAGGGAAGCTATATTTATGGGACCTCTTTGCGAGTGACCCGTTGCCCACGTCGGGCTAGCATCATGAAAAAGAAAAACTATGGTATTTGTCATTTACCATTACTTATTCGGACTATAGTGGATTTAATTATCCCAGAAGAGTTCCTTGTTCCATGCACTGTCTGTGTGTATCATTAAAAACTCAGGGGACCATTCTGAGTTCATTCCCATATATATATATATATATATATATATATATTATATATATATATAGAGAGTGTTTGCGGGTTCTTAGTCATCGATTTGATTATAAGGAAAAGACCACTGAAAATAAATAAGTAAATAAATAAATAAATAATGATAAGACGATAAGATAAGAACAATGAGAGATACTCTCGCATCGTTGATAATAGTGGGAGATTTATGTTTTAGTCCAAATTCCAGGTATCTTACAAAATCTGTTGTTAATTGACTCAAAAGGTGAATCCTGTGACCTGACCAGTAGAATGTGACCCGTAGTTACCCTCCAACCACCCGCCATCATGAAAACTCAAATAAGGAATTTTTTTTTTAAGTTTAATTTACTGCCCACAGTGCCCAGTAATTATATTTATTGTAGCAACTTGGTACAAACACGCTGGGTAGAAGCGGAACTCTGTATATAGTGCTCTTATAGTTGTTACTACGTTGAAAATGGTTGTTTTTGGAAATTCTAATACGTTATCCTAAGCTACTCTTAAATATCTAAAAGTCCTTTAAATTTTGTAAAAATTGGCTGAGTAGGGAACCTAAAATATTGAAATTTGTGATAAAAAATTTGGATCACCTGAAGATGAGGGCCCCCAGCCTAAATTACCAAATGATATCTTCGTTAAAACTAACGAAAATATCAAGACTTAACCTAACCAATCGTCAAAGGCGTACAGTTGACCTAACCGGGCATTCAATTTAATTTATTATTATATTTAGTACTGTAAAGCAAAAAACAAGAATACAGGGGGGGCCCTGATCTTCAGTGATCTAAATATTTAATTGGTTACCCCTCCGTCGGGACGAGGTTAATCTCAAAAATTTTATTTCTGCGTAATTTAGTTTAAAAAATCTACCTATCCCCAACTTTTATGGAAACTGACCTAGAAATATCTAATATCCTATATATAGCTACCCGTAATTTAGGGAAACCTTACACAGATCATTTACGAAGATTTTGCCTCCAATCTTTATACCCATCCTGCTAATTGGTCTTAATAAGTAGAGAAGCGACTGCTAGAAAACTCGAAACAGCTACTACTACTACTACTACTGCTACTACTACTACTGCTACTACTACTACTAATAATAATAATAAATTTAAACAAAACAAAACTTATTCTTTAGGATAAATGATAATAACAACAATGCTTACAAAACCTCAAATCTTACATTAAACCCAATTTGTCATATTTTGGTTAGACGTTTTCTTTGTCGAAACAATGGAGGGCTTACCTAAGTATTATGAAGCATTAAGTTATTTTTAATGAGATTCATTATGGTTTAATTGCATCACAACTTCATCTCTACAATTTTAGGATGGAAAGATAAATTAACCGAAGAAGGAATTTTGAACATTACACAATACATATACAGTGTGTGTATATATATATATATATATATATATATATATATTTCAACTGCAAAGAACACGCAGTATAAATGTATAGGAGATTAGGAGAACATTCCGCGCAAGATGAGAAGAGAGAACGAACAAATGAAAAAATGAGGTAACCACCCGGGAATCGAACCCGGCAATCGGAAGATCCCGGTTCGATTCCCGGGTGGTTACCTCATTTTTTCATTTGTTCGTTCTCTCTTCTCATCTTGCGCGGAATGTTCTCCTATACAAGCGTCGTTCTTTACGTTATTTATACTGCGTGTTCTTTGCAGTTGAAATGTATATTAGGGTGGAGCGAAAAATACTTTTTTTCTAGTATGAAGTTCTAATAGTGATTAAAAGTTGCATTTAGTGGACGATATATACCTGCCAAAATATGAGTTCATTTGTTTAATATTTTCAGCTGCCACCAGGGGGCTAAAGTTAACACAATTTTGGGTAAAAAGGAAAAAAATGCTTCTATTTTAGGTTTATCAAACTATTATAAAATTTTATCTTAGAATTATCTAATAGTTTGATTAAGACTCTTAAATGATAAGAATTCGTTTTGTAAAAATGCCTTTTCATATGCTTAATATCTTCAGCTGCCACAAGAGGGCTGAAGTTAACTTAAAAATGACAATCAAGTATGATTCTGTATTTACTTGAAAAAGGGAACAGTAATAAATTAGGATGTCTCCTCTTTTATACTGGCTTGAGACAGTTAAGAAACGTTATTTCGTGCCTTAGCGGAGTTACCACCCTTTCCCCAACCAACCTCCCTCTAGAAAGGGTTCTTGCTGAAGACTATTTAGTAATTTGCTTTTGTGTCAAATTTTGGCTGTTTTTTCCTTGATTCTAATGTAGCACGAATCCAACCGTCTCTGTTTGTAGGTCCGCAGACTGATCCAGCAGCGTCTGTAACGAGCTTGACGCATCTCTCTACGGCTTGTGTATGACATGGAAACTGAAATAATTCTAAATGAAGAGTAGTACCATGTTTGATGCATGATTCAATATCATCAAGAGAAACTCCTTTGGTTATCGGTGGTTCTGCTATCTGAAAATCTTGCCACATAATGAGATCTGTATAGTCTTTGGCATAAAAATTTATTTCTGGCACCTTAAAATACCTGATAACATCTGTTTCTTGAATGCATGCCCTTGCTTTTATGATACGCCTAAATCCCAACTGACGCACATGCTCCCTTTCATCAGCTATCATTGCAATGAGAATGTTTTCTTGATTTGCGTAATATGCATTTCGCTGAATGACTGAGTCATGTACTCTCCTAAGCTCTTCACGGAGATACCGGCTTCTTGCAATCATATGCCACATATGTTTAGCACCATATTGGCATAATGGTTTACGCTTTATCTGAAAACACATTGGTGCGTATACCCTAACAAGGAAAGTAGCTAATTCTTGTAAATTGCCTGAAGGATTCTCTGTGCTTGCATATAACCGCAGAGTCCTGTTTGCTGTGGTGAGCCACCTTGAATGTGATATATTGCCTGGACTCTTATGACTAAGACTCTTTGAGAATGTTCCACTTGATATAGCCTTGTGAATTTCAAGAAGGTGTTTCTGGTCAGTACTTATGTCATCTACATCAACTTCACACATGTCCTCTTGAATTTCAATGGGTTTGAAGTTAACTATGGGAAGCTTTTCACAGTCTGAAAGTGCTCGGCCAATTTCTCCTGAAAATGCTCTTGGTCCAGTAGTGGTACCATCCAAGTGATGAAACAGATGGCGCAATGGAAGTTCATTAAGGTGTAAAAGGCATATCAGCCACTGCAATGGCTTATTAAAGGCTTCTTCCAGTAATCTTATTGTGCCTCCAATACTACCAGTGTTAACCACTGTCGAATCACAGCCAACTGCAACGATGTTCCCTATATCAACATTCCTTTCTTTCAAGCAATTCACTAGCGCTGTGCAAATGTATTTAGCTTTGCCACTGGAAGGTGTCACACGTGCAAAGTACAGAGAGTGTGGTTCAGATATTATGCTGATATGCTCTTCGCGTTTGGTTCTTTGGTGGTTAGAGCCATCACTCTCCTGGACTTGAATCATTGTTTTATCCTTTCTGCCATCAAAGTATAATCCCCCATGGCTTTTGGCTCTCCTATCTGTTGTAGTTCCTTTCTCTGTTTTTGTCTTTCACGTCTTAGCTTACTTCTGTCTATAATATTCCCTTTGTCTTCGGGAGTAACAATTTTAAGATCTGCCAATACTGCAGAAGCAATAGCAGCCCCAGCTCTGTCCGACATTTTAAATCTATCACAAGTAATTGCTAATGAAGGCAGTGGCTCACGCATCTGTTGTTCTGATATTACATATTGAGTCGAGGTTGTATCTTCCTCATTATCTTCAGATATCTCTTCTAGTTGTTGAAGTTCACTTGTCTCTGTTTCGATTTGTAAGTTGGACGTATTGGTTATAGCAGCACTAGTTGTTTGTGAGGATTCCAGACGTGCTTTTTCCATTTCCTTTCGATGTTCTCTTGCTTGTAATCGTCTTGTGTGTGCTATGTCAATGCTTCCTATCACCATTATTCTGCGTGTTCGTTGGTCATTTAAAAAATCCTGCTCTTTTGGAGGGACTTTCTTACTCTTTTCACATGAGCATCTCCTAAACTCCTTACATTTGCAGGTGCAGATGTCAAACAAAGTGCATTTTGAAGAGTTTTCAAATTCTTCAAGCTGATTTTTGTACTTAGGCTGATCCTTGCGTGACTTGTATGGCTTTAATAAGGACCTGTATTTATCATGGTACACTCGCATCATCTGTAAAACGCGTGTATGTGAAACTATTGGCAAAGAGGCCTTCTTCCAAATATTTTCTACCTTTTGGAAACTGCCTCTGCTATTTCAGAAAATGAAGGCTCCTTGTTATTCATCTGCTCCTTCACTAAATGTTTTGTGAACAGGTAATCTTTCATAATGCAGTTATAAGTTGGTAGTTTCATACCACTCATCTCACAAGGTACTTCAAATATGGCACACTTCATATGTTCTCTAGTGAAATGTTTATATTTAGTATTTGATGCCATAATATTTTTAAGAAAAATTCACAATCACAAAATATCCTGTAACATCAAAACATTATATAATTAATATATATAATATTTTATAAGTATATATAATATATTATATAAATATATAATATATTATATAAATAAACTAAAATTATAAATACATTATAACAAGCATTTTATAATAAAATCAATATATATAAATCACTTTAAAATAAAGTTTTATAATATTCCGATCATATTAAAAACTCTCCGATCAACTGAGCGACTAGGCCTACTACCTAAGAAGACAAGTGTTAACACACTGTTCTAATGACTCACAGAAAGAAATTCCTTCACACCAAAACCCTCCCCCACAACCCTCCCCAAACCCTCCCCATAACATTCAGTGTAGTCTCAACATGACTCAGTTACTCTAAATTGTGTTAACTTCAGCTCTCTTGTGGCAGCTGAAGATATTAAGCATATGAAAAGGCATTTTTACAAAACGAATTCCTATCATTTAAGAATCTTAATCAAACTATTAGATAATTCTAAGATAAAATTTTATAATAGTTTGACAAACCTAAAATAGAAGCATTTTTTCCCTTTTTACACAAAATTGTGTTAACTTTAGCCCCCTGGTGGCAGCTGAAAATATTAAACAAATGAACTCATATTTTGGCAGGCATATTTCGCCCACTAAATGCAACTTTTAGTCACTATTAGAACTTCATACTAGAAAAAAAGTATTTTTCGCTCCACCCTAATGTATATATAGATACGGCATGCGGGAGGTGCCCCCTCGGGGCATTGGTTTCTGCGCGTATGTAGAGGAATTACGACTTCTGATCGACTGAGGACCATGGTGTAGTGGTTATCATATCTGACCGGCAATCGGAAGATCCCGGGTTCGATTCCCGGGTGGTTACCTCATTTTTTTCATTTGTTCGTTCTCTCTTCTCATCTTGCGCGGAATGTTCTCCTATACAAGCGTCGTTCTTTACGATATATATATATATATATATATATATATATATATATATATATATATATATGACACAGACAGTGCATGGAACAAGGAACTCAGGGGACCATTCTGAGTTCATTCCCATCTTGAAACGGACATGTTATGTGCCTTGAAAAGTGGACGCTCAATTCTGCCAGTTGAGGTTTAAGTTTTGGTTTTTGGCTAAAATATAATAGTTACCCCTTTTTCTTTGATGTATTCAATCTGAAGTGAAGACAGCGAGTCTTTTGCTTATATTGAGGTTCTAAATGTAGTAGGGCTAGGCTGCTTTAAACCCTAGATCCATGTCCCAAAGCTGGATCCTGTCTGCTTTGCAGATAGCTGGTGAGGGAAGCTATATTTATGGGACCTCTTTGCGAGTGACCCGTTGCCCACGTCGGGCTAGCATCATGAAAAAGAAAAACTGTGGTATTTGTCATTTACCATTACTTATTCGGACTATAGTGGATTTAATTATCCCAGAAGAGTTCCTTGTTCCATGCACTGTCTGTGTGTATCATAAAAAACTCAGGGACCATTCTGAGTTCATTCCCATATATATATATATATATATATATATATATATATATATATATATGTGTGTGTGTGTGTGTGTGTACTGTATATATATATATATATATATATATATATATATAGTTTTTGCCTCCTCCTCAAAACTACTTGAGTAACTTTTGCTACGCCGATTAAATGATTATTTATGAACGTATCCTAATCGGTTTGGTTTTAAAAGATCCCATTCAACTGACCCGTGTATTTATTTTGAAGGAGACTGTATTTACTTTTCTTGGATATAAGCAAAGTATATGATAGAGCGACTCATAACATTCTGTTTAAAAAAGACACGAGTGTTCCACTGCTGTATGTTTTAAATATATTGAAATTTTGGTACATTCACCAAACTTCAAACATTTACAGTTTAGATGTGGCAATATTTTGCCCGAATGCTTTGGTTCCTCACGCGGAAATAGACAAAGTTCCTCGCTTTCTGTTTAATGTGTATATTCATGAATTAATTACTTCTCTTAATGAGGAAAGAGTGGGATATTGTATAGATAACATGAGGATAAATAACTTGGTTTATGCCGATGATACAGTATGGTGTTAATAAAAAACCGCTCGGTTAAAGGTCCGGATCATCTTACAAAAATTTACGAATTATATTCACAGAACCATGGCATTAATTTTATGTTATTAAACCTAAGGTTATGCAATTTCATCCTAAAAACAAAAAACAAAGAACCAAATTATCATCAACCCCTTCAGTGACGATTCAGACATAAGAAAACGATATTGAAGTTAATGTGCCGAAGCAAACATGATTACGAGGAACTTCAGATTCTGCACAAGCGAAGCTAAAGACACTCTCTTTCGTACTTTCTCCACTAATACAGTGTATGTATGGGCGGCAACTGTGGGTTAATTATAAAGAAAGTTCTCGCAGAAACCTAAATTTTGCTTTTTAACAGATTTTTTAGACTACTGCATAAGTTACTTCAAAAATCAGACAATCAAGTTAGCCGAGCTATTCATTAGTCCTATTTTATGTCTTCTAAACCAGGGATGTCCAACCTTTTTTCATGAAGAGCCATATTTCAATTAATGACCCACACCGAGGGCCAGTGTGCAAATTTTAGATAAAAATTTTATTTTAAAATAAAATTTTAATAAAATAAAATATAACATTAGATAATTAATTTTCAGTATCCGCCAGCCGGGCCTGATACACATTTGTCGGCCGGACTCTGGCCCGCGGGCCGTAATTGAACAAATATTGTACTCTTTTCTTTATAGATTTTAGCTCCTGATAAAGGTTATCATTGTCAATATTATCATAACTATATATATATATATATATCAGTAGAGACCATCTCAAAATAGGTAATGAAAGGAAGGTTCTCTTGATTATTTTATACATATAGAATGTTATATGCCATATATATATATATATATATCTCTCTCTCTCTCTCTCTCTCTCTCTCTCTCTCTCTCTCTCTCTCTCTCCTACGTATCGAATTCCCCCGACGCAGGAGCCCCTCGCAAACAGCCTTAACACGATTAATGGAAGCTCGTCGAGGGAGGAACGCTGCTCCTCTTCCTTCGCAGACACACACGCCTATTCCGTCCTAGTCCTCCGTCGAATAATAAACAACGTTCATCTCTAATATTCCTCCAATAAGGATGTAATTTTAGAGGCAAACAGGCAAGCAGGCAAACAGGCAGGCATTTCGTTACCGACAATTTCATTGTCGCATTTCATTGCTTGTGTTCTTAACCTTCATATGCTGTACTTCTTCACCCACATTTGCTGATACTCAACTGCCTACGTGGTGTCGAAAACGTATATGGGTATATGGATATGCAGTATATATACAGGGTGAGTCAGAATTCCTTCCTCAAAAGTATTTATTGGGTAGGTGTTTTTTCAGGCAGGAATTATGACTCACCCTGTATATATATATATATATATATATATATATATATATATATATATATATATATATATATATATATATATATATATATATATATATATATATATATATTCCCTTTGGGAAGGAGGACAAGAATACTTCGCTGACCTAACGAGAAGCGGTGTTGTGACATGCCCACAATGTAGCCCGGTAGATGAGGCCCCATCAGTATAGTGATTAATTTTGGTTTTTACATTACTAATTTTGGTCACACGAAATTCTTAATATAATGCTAATACTAATGAAATGAAATGAAAAGGTTTATTGGCAGACTATAGTCCATATGACAAATATTATTAATACAATGACAGTTTATATACTAAGGATAGAGTGTCTTTAGCTTCACTTGTACAGAAACGAAAGTTCCTTATGGTCATATTCGCTTTAGCACACAGGCTTCGAGATTGTTTTCTTATATCCGAGTCATCACTCAAGGGGCTGGTAATAGTTTGACCCAAATACTTAAACTCTTGTACTTCCTCAATTACTTCACCATTCATTTTAAACCTTATATCAGCTGGCTGATTACAGCTTTTAGGATGAAATTGCATAACCTTAGTTTTTGTAACATTAAAAAGAATATCATGTTTCTGCGAATACACTTCGCAGACATTTAGTAGCCGATCCAGACCTTTAACAGACCTTTAACTAATACTACTACTACTACTAATAATAATAATAATAATAATCAGACAAGAGGGGTCAAAAACTGACAGCGCTCAGGCCAAACGAACGCGGCCCACTGCGCTAACTCCTGCATCATTATTAACTAGCGTCTTCGCTTCACTTACAGGGAAAATGGGTTACCCACTGAAACTACGGACGTTAGCTACAAAAATCTAATAATGGCGCTTATCTTCCTTGTTTTATATCCATTTATTATCATTTATTTATCTTCTTTTTTTTCTTCTCATTTCAAAATTCACTTTTTCCATTTTGTAATTTTAAATTTGAATTAGTATCCCCATTTTTATGTTAATTAATTTTATCAGTATTAATTATGTAAATATACAGTCGGAATTTTTAGTTTGTAATTATTTCTTTTATATATATATATTTTTGTATGTAAGGTATTGTGGCAAGAGCCAAAGAGACCAGCCACAATACAGGGTGTCCAGAAATTAATATCGGGATTTTAAGATTATGACGCTTCAAACTCCGACATTATTTTCAGGACACCCTGTATTTAACCCGCAATTATCCGAAACTGTTTCAGTTCCTTATCTAAGTCGGGGTAATTCTTACCACAGAATCTTATACTTATTTCCATTTATCTCGTCTTGTACAAATCTCCATAAGCACGCAGGACTACATATGAAGAACCCATTACAAACATATGTTTTTTTAACCGTTAATACTACTAGCACTGTTATCATCATTATCTCACTATTAACATTATTACCAACTACTCTAACAACAACAAGTGCTAACTATTATTATTGTTAGCAGTGTAATTACCAGTATTATCATTATCATCGTAATCAGTATTACGATGATAGAGAAGGTACAAGAATTTAAGTATCTCGGTCAAATTATCAACAGCTCCTTGAATGACGATTCAGACATAAGAAAACAATATTGAAGTTACTGTGCTGAAACAAACATGATTATAAGGAACTTCAGATTCTGCACAAGCGAAGCTAAAGACACTCTTTTTCGTACTTTAGTAGTAGCAGTAGTAGTGGCAGTATGGCTATACATTAATATTATATTCACTAATATAGTAGTATGGCTATACATTAATATTATTGCTACTATTGTAGGTACAGTAATACCTACTTGGTGATCCACTGATCAAATTACTCCTTATCTCATCCAGGTCACCACTATGAAATGTTAGTATTGTGGTGCGTTAGTGTTAGCATTACGATGATTATTATTATTACTATTATTAATAATACTGTACTAGTAATACTACCTAATTTTAGGTAACTATTACTATTGAACTATCATTAATTTTAAGAGTGATCATTGATACTATATTGATCACACCTGATTAACAGTCAAAGATTATAAAAATGATCATCGATCAATTTGTTTATTAACGCGCGTTTTTCCATCTGACATTCTTTTAAATTCATAGTTTTAATATTCCTTGATAATAAATCAAAATTATAGTCTTTCAATTTCTTTAGAAGGTATATGAGATTGAGGCCCATAAATGTGACCTTTCAATTCGCCGTCTTTAGCCGCTTTTCCGCATTTTAAAAATCTGGAAATTCTTTCGGAGATTTATTTACTAAAAATATAAAGAAGAAGACACTGAATATACAGTGTGTGTGTGTGTGTGTGTTTCTCCCCACTTCACAACTGAGTAATCAAGTTGTACTGTATACATGATGCTAATGAGCTCCCCTTATAATTTCTACACTTTCTCATTCCTTTTCTGTCCAATTCTCTAACGCAAGAGTTAATCGATATTTTCAATCTTTCATCTACTCAACCGGTCAACTCCGGAACACTCTTCCTCATTCCATCTTTCCTCCTGTCTATGACCACTCATTTTTTAAACGTAGTGTCTCGGCATCTTTTAAACCCCCGGCCTTGATTTTGGCTCTCTTTTCCCTCTATGGGGGGGGGGTTTTTGCGGCGTTCGCCCTTGGCCCCTCCTTCCTGCATTAAAAAAATGTTCCTCATCCTCATTAAATTGTAACTCTTGTATCTCTTTCATTAACTAATTAAGTGTAAGTTTTTCTTTCTCTCTTTCAGATTTTGTCGTTTTACGCAAGCTCTCATTCACCCAAATCCACTCTCTCTCTCTCTCGCACATTCTTAAAATTCCAACACTTGCCTAATGTCGCTTCCACTACATTACACATGCTTAGGAATACATTAACTGTTGCACTATCATAAGTCCTGTATATACAGATGTGTGTTATTATATGTTACGTTATTATCATTAGTGTGTGTTGTTGTTGTTGTTTGTTACAAGGAAATTATTATTACTTTTTTTTACCATTATATTAATTTTTAATGTAAAACTAAAAATACTTGCCCTCAAAGGCACACATCTGACATCCCATTCTTATCCTCGGTCCGAAAGTAAGGCTGCTCCAAATGAGAATTCTATATTTGGGAAAAGAGTTTCCTAACTAAAGAAAGAGTATAAAAAGAGGGATGTGACAGTGTTTCCGTTAGGCACCCCTCCCCCCTGGCAAACAGGGAACCCCTACATTAACCGGCAAATATTTTTATATCGCCTCGAATCGTTAAAATCGTTTTGAATAATTTTTGTGTAACTTTTTGTTTGTTTTCAGTCTGTGTCGCTATTAATCTCTTAACGACCGAAGTTTTTGTACGGTTATTTATGAGTACGTGTATGGGAAACGGTACATATTCGACCCAGTGGTCCAAAAGAGGTTAAGTAACTTTTATTTTCTGTTGCTTAATTAAACCGGACGTCAACTGCTACTGACGCTCAAGGATAGGCTGTCAAATCTGTCTATTAGTTCCATTGAAAAAAAATAAGTTATACGAATATTATTGACGATTTTGCTTATAGAAAAAGTAGGAAAAATGTGTGAGAGCAATGACGATAAAGAAATGGAGAAGAATGTAAAAAAAAAATAAAAGAAAAAATTAAGAAAATGTAGAAGTATTACTGATTATTTTGTGTTGCTACTGATTTTGTTGTATTAATTTTTGATTTGACATCTCATGGGCACCTCCCCTTCCTCTCGCGTACATAGCGGAGGACCTGGGCTGTGACGTAATTGCACGGCCGAGGGGGTATGTTCTATGAAAAACCCTAACAAAGCAGGAAATCCTCCACAGTTGGAATGGGAATGCATCGCTTTGAGAATTGCCTCTTTTGAAATCCCCAATTTCGGATTTCTCCTTCTTGGACAAAGGATGAAACAGGAATGAAAAAACCTCCAACAATTAAATATTTCACTCTCCTTTCAAATGCGTTTAATAGCGACATTCCATTTAATTTATATGAATGTTTGCAACGTTTCCGCAAAGTCTTTTCCAGTTTGAATCCAATTTTCCTCGTTAATGAAAAGAAAATACGAAACAAATTGAAGATCCGATGAATAAATTCAAGGAAAATATCATTTATTTGTAAATAATTGAAAAGAACAATATAGAGTTCAGCGTTACTTTCCTCAAATAACGACAATTTGGAGCAGTTTTTCTCCTACAGAAACAGACCTGCGCCCGTTAAAGAACAGTTGTCACACTAATTTCAGTGTTATAGTTCGCGTTATTCACTGGCCGAAGCAAATTCTCAAGTTTGTGTATATTAATGTTGCAATGATTCGACATATTATGAAATTAACTCACAAAATGCTTTTAACCGAGTTTAAACAAAGGACATTTAATAACTAATTTTACGTCAGTTTGAGTTTGATTTTCATATACTATATATATATATATATATATATATATATATATATACACGAGGTGTATTGCTCAATATACGAAAAGCTTTGGCATAATTTTTTCTTTTTCCTCGTGGGTTTGCATCATATATATATATATATATATATATATACTGTACTGTACTATATATATATATATATATATATATATATGAAAAATTATTTCACGAAAGTGACACGTGAAAAATATTTATGATGAATAAAACCACGAAGGGAAAAGAAACACAAAGGGGTGCTCAAGCGCTTTCGTCTAATGACATCCTCAGGAACACTGGAGTGAAAGGACAGATCAAGGCAATATATAGGTTACAAAATAAACATACATACATACATATTCATATATATATACATATATATATATATATATATATATATATATATATATACACACATATATACATATATATAGTAAGCATAGAAAAAATTGTGGGAGGAGCAAACATTTGTATGGGAGATTGACACTTTTAGCACTTCAGCCGACATTCAATATAAATTCAAATGGCTTGTTTATGAAACAGGTCACAAAAGAATAAAGAAATAAAAATAAATATAAATATAAATTGAGAAAAAAAATTAATTACAAAATAGTGCCTTAGTGATTGATATATATGTCACAGCCTAAATAACCATAAAGAAATAAACCGGCAAATAAAAAAACCACAAATATATATACATACATATATATATATATATATATATATACACACATACACATATACATATATATAGTAAGTAAAGAAAAATTGTGGGAGGATAAACACATTTGTATGGGGAAAAATGACACTTTTAGCACTTTGGCCGACCTTCAATATAAATTCAAATGGCTTGTTTATGGAACAGGTCACAAAAGAATAAAGAAATAAAAATAAATATAAATATAAAAAGTGCCTTAGTGATATATATGTCACAGCCAAAATAACCATAAAGAAATAAACCAACAGATAAAAAAACAAAAATTGTAAGTGGAGTCTACAAATTCAAGCTCAAAAGGGAAGTTTACAATCAATTTAATAGATGATGCCAAATTGATATATATGTCACAAAGAAATAAAGAAATAAACCAAAAAAAATTAAAAAATAATAAAAAATAATAATAAATTGAAAAATAAATTTTAAGAGAGGCACACCAATTTATAAGGGAAAAATTACCACAGGTTTTTTAGTTATTGTCTGAATCATGCATATTATAGTCACAAACGAATAAAAAATAAAAGTAAATATAAATTGGAAAACAAAATGATGCCTAGATGATATATAAAGAACCATAAAAATATATACAACATATATACGGTATATATACGAAATATAAACGCAATATATACAGAATATATATATATATATATGCATAAGGGAAAAAATTACCAAAGATTTGTTTTTATAATTATTGTCTGAAAAAACGGTAGGTCGCAAAAGATAAAGAAATAAAAATAAATATAAATTGAAAAATTACAAATAATACACCTACACATGTATACCCGCATAACCAAATATATACATATACACACATATATACAAACACACACACACACACACATATATATATATATACACATACAAGCTTGACCTTCGCGAAATGGAAATCATCGCGCAGAACCTTTGTGAGGTTGTAAGGTAAGGTAAGGTACATACACATATATATATATATATATATACACATATATATATACACATACATACATACATACATATACACACATACATACATACATATACACACATATACATACACACACATTTAACTGCAATGACCACACACATACTCACATACACATACATACATACACATACACGCATACAGCAAAAAATTGAAAAATAAAATTGCAAGAGAAACCTACAGATTTATAAGGAAAAAAAAGACAAACAAATTTTTACCAAAGATTTAACAACCTGTCCTTTTTGTTTAAATCCATTCTGAAGGAATTCAGAGCAACGGGATCGAGTTGAAACAGACCTTTACTCATGTTAAGGTTATTTGTAAGTTGAATTATAGCCGACTCAAGAATATTTCTATTAACAATGTTGCTAGAGTGAAACAAAACTGAAACATTATTCCAATCAATACAATGGGATAACTCTGACAAATGGACAAAAAGGGCACTGGACAACTGTCCCGTTCTAACGGAATATTGATGCTGTTTTACACGCGTTTGCAAATCCTTTCCCGTCTGACCTATGTAAAAGGAATCACATTGCTTACACCCAATTTTATAGATAATGCCTAAATTATTGGTAGGGCTATTTTTTACTATGATGTTTTTCACAATATTGTTATATGAAAAAACTACACTGATATCCAAAAGTTTAAGTACATTAGCAATGCCTAAGAAGCCCGGGAAAAATGGAAGTACTAAAATATTCTTTGACAAGGTGCGAGTGTTATTCACACGATAGAAGGTTCGTTTAGCCTTATTAAGACAAGATTCCATGAACGCAGATGGGTAACACAACTCACTTCCAATACCGTTGATATTTTCCAATTCGGCATCGATGTATTCCGGACTGGCGATCCTAAGAGCGCGGAGAAACATTGAGGAAAATATGGCCTTTTTAATAGGGGTGTCATGTCCAGAGTAAAAGTGTACGTAGGACAAATTGTTTGTTTTTTTCCGATAGATACTAAACTTAAAACCCGGGCTATCCCTATGAACACGCACATCCAAAAACGGGATTGAGTTGTCTTGTTCCACTTCTAAAGTAAATTTAATGGAGGGGACTTGGTCATTTAACTGAAGGAGGAAGTCATCCAGGTCACGATTCATGGGCCAGATACACAAAATATCGTCGACGTACCGCAACCAAGGGATGCCAACCCCCAGGATTCTCGGAATGTAAGTAATTTCAAAAAACTCCATATAAATATTGGAGAGAAGGGGCGACAAAGGGTTGCCCATGGCCATCCCAAAAACTTGTTGATAATGCTCGCCATTGAAAGTGAATTTACAATCCTTGATACAAAGCTTAATAAGCTCCAAAACAGTGTGTGCAGGTAATGGTAAATCATAGTTATGTAATTCTCGGGCGAGAAAGTCAAGCATATCATCAATCGGCACTTTTGTGAACAATGAACAAACGTCGAAACTGATCAATCTATCGTTGGTATTAATGCGAACATTATTCAATTTTTCAGTGAGATCCATGGAATTTTTTACGTGTGAATCCGAGACAGTTCCAAGAATGGGGGACAAAACATAACAAGCCATTTGGAGAGTTTATAGGTAATAGAGCCCACCGAGCTAATAATAGGGCGCATAGGGTTACCCGGTTTGTGGGTTTTAATAAGACCATAAAGGTAAGGCAGAGCAGGTGAAGTGGACAAAAAAAGGGGAATTAAGTCCTTATGATCTTTGAGAATGCGTTTCAAGCCACTATTGAATGATTTGATGACATCATCCTGTGGGTTCTTCCTAAGTTTCACGTATGTGGCGGGGTCCTGAAGCAGCTCATTCATCTTTCCAATGTAATCCACTTTGTCCATAATGACTAAGGTGTTAGCCTTGTCTGCTTTAGTAATATGGAGCTCACTATCTTTTTTTAATTGTGAAAGGCTATTGCGAAAACGTTTAGGAAAGTTATCTTCGTAAGAAATATTCGCAGCACCATAGACAAGGCCTTTAACTATGTTAACCAAAAACTGAGGAAGGTTACACTGTTTTTCAAAACAAGCAAGACTATGACAAATTTGTAAAGCAGTAGGTTTTTTAACAATATAAAAGGACATACCAAATCCAAGGGCACTTTTTGCATCGTCACTAATGTTTTTCGAAGAAAGGTTCAAAACACACTTTGAGCTTGCTTTTTTACTCCACTGACTATTTCGAATGAGACTTTTAATTTTGATCCAAAATGTTTCGAAGTGAAGAAGTTCTCCGACGCAACTCGTTGTAAATTTCATCAAACAAAGGTTGGATCCACGGTTGGGGAATAACAGTCAAAACATTACGTTTGGCAATGCCTAAATTTTTTAAGGTGGACCACTCATTTTGTCTGGTGACTTCAATAGTTTCTTTAAAATTACTCTGCTAAAGTTGTTGAACGGATGGTCGTCCATTTCTCTGAGGCGAATCGGAAGGAGGGACTTGGGAAGGACCTGCTCCTCCAGACAATTAGTAAGAAACTTTCGTCGGATCCGAATTGCATGCCCCTTCATTAATGTAGAAGAAAACACAGACACAAACGGGGACAATAGAGGGAACAGCAAGGCGAAGGAACGCGTGGTGTTCATTATATGAAAAATTATTTCACGAAAGTGACACGTGAAAAATATTTATGATGAATAAAACCACGAAGGGAAAAGAAACACAAAGGGGTGCTCAAGCGCTTTCGTCTAATGACATCCTCAGGAACACTGGAGTGAAAGGACAGATCAAGGCAATATATAGGTTACAAAAATAAACATACATACATACATATTCATATATATATACATATATATATATACATATATATATATATATACATATATATAGTAAGCATAGAAAAAATTGTGGGAGGAGCAAACATTTGTATGGGAGATTGACACTTTTAGCACTTCAGCCGACATTCAATATAAATTCAAATGGCTTGTTTATGAAACAGGTCACAAAAGAATAAAGAAATAAAAATAAATATAAATATAAATTGAGAAAAAATTAATTACAAAATAGTGCCTTAGTGATATATATGTCACAGCCTAAATAACCATAAAGAAATAAACCGGCAAATAAAAAAAACCACAAATATATATACATACATACATACATACATATCGTTTGTGACTATAATATGCATGATTCAGACAATAACTAAAAAACCTGTGGTAATTTTTCCCTTATAAATTGGTGTGCCTCTCTTAAAATTTATTTTTCAATTTATTATTATTATTTTTTATTATTTTTTAATTTTTTTTTGGTTTATTTCTTTATTTCTTTGTGACATATATATCAATTTGGCATCATCTATTAAATTGATTGCAAACTTCCCTTTTGAGCTTGAATTTGTAGACTCCACTTACAATTTTTGTTTTTTATCTGTTGGTTTATTTCTTTATGGTTATTTTGGCTGTGACATATATATCACTAAGGCACTTTTTATATTTATATTTATTTTTATTTCTTTATTCTTTTGTAACCTGTTCCATAAACAAGCCATTTGAATTTATATTGAAGGTCAGCCAAAGTGCTAAAAGTGTCATTTTTCCCCATACAAATGTGTTTATCCTCCCACAATTTTTCTTTACTTACTATATATATGTATATGTGTATGTGTGTATATATATATATATATATATATATATATATGTATGTATATATATTTGTGGTTTTTTTATTTGCCGGTTTATTTCTTTATGGTTATTTAGGCTGTGACATATATATCACTAAGGCACTATTTTGTAATTAATTTTTTCTCAATTTATATTTATATTTATTTTTATTTCTTTATTCTTTTGTGACCTGTTTCATAAACAAGCCATTTGAATTTATATTGAATGTCGGCTGAAGTGCTAAAAGTGTCAATCTCCCATACAAATGTTTGCTCCTCCCACAATTTTTTCTATGCTTACTATATAATGTATATGTGTGTATATATATATATATATATATGTATATATATATGAATATATATGTATGTATGTTTATTTTGTAACCTATATATTGCCTTGATCTGTCCTTTCACTCCAGTGTTCCTGAGGATGTCATTAGACGAAAGCGCTTGAGCACCCCTTTGTGTTTCTTTTCCCTTCGTGGTTTTATTCATCATATATATAATATATATATATATATAATATATATATATATATTATATATATATATATATACCTCCTTTATCAGAAACCTCTCGCCGAGGATCTAATCCCTCGGATTATTAAAGGGTGGTGGGAAACTAGTTTTGTTTTATATTGATTAAAAATAAAGTTGGGTTTCTACGGTTATTTCAAAATAAAGTTCACGCGCTTATTATGAATCTAAGCCACATATATATATATATATATATATATATATATATATATATCGGGATGGGCAATGCATCTATGCACATCCCACATTATGCAACACACATTAAACGAGTGGATATTGCAAATTTGATAAGAAGTGCAAGTTCCACCATCTTACGGTCTGCAACACCTATGCAAGATATGGGAGGTGCAAATACGAACAAAAATGCCGTTACCACCACCCTCAAAGGAACGCAACGGGTGAACAGGAAAAACGAACATCAAAGAAGGGTACCAATTTTTAGACGTAGCCAACACAAATCAGATGCTAAATACTATCCAGCAAATACAAAGTCAGCTGACAAATATAGGAATCTGAGAGCCGGACAGAAGGCACGCACAAAGACACTTCATGCGTTATCGGGACAACAGGTACGGCAAAGATAAAAAGAGGCAAGTTCTCGGACGACCACAAGGCAATGAAACCGGCACCACCACTGGAAAACGAATCGGAACCACCTGTATGAGAAAACGACAGAGGAAAAAAAAAATCCTAGCCAACATTCAGGGCCTTAAATCAAATCATTCCCCGGACAAAGTTTTATACCTGAAAGGACTCATGCAAGAAGGCGGAGCAGACTTTGCATGCCTCACGGAAACTCATCTAAAGGACTGCCAGGCGAACTGTGAAAACTGTGATCCTGTGTTGACAAAAAATAAATGCAAATTGACAACTATAACATCCTCCGAGCCGACAGAACAGTGAGACGTAAAGGACGATGTGCTATTTACACACGAGAAATGCATATGGCAGAAATGACTATAAGTACCTCAAACAGCTACGTAGAATGTGTAGCAGCAAAAGTTGAAAAATTAAATATGGTACTAATTGTAATGTACAAACCCCCAAACACGCCAACCTCAAAATTTTCAGATTCCATTACAGAGGTAAGAAACTGGATAAAAGATCTACACTCTCCAACCCCAAATATTTTTCTCTGTGGTGATTTTAATTTCCCATTCATGAAATATAAAAGGATAGGAAAAAATATATGTATACACCAGGACAAGGGGGGCACACGGGAAGACCAGGAGCAGGTAAAAATGCTACTAGCTCTAGGTAATGAATTTATGTTAACGCAAGAAATAACAGAAAACACAAGAAAAAACAACTGCCTAGATTTGGTATACACAAACAACAGCAACCTAATTGATAATGTCGAAATATCCCCAACTATAATATCGGACCACAACATCATTGAAATAACAACCAATATAAAAGCAACAGGAAAGGAAAGAACACGAACAACAGAAAGAAGCAAATTCGAAAGTTTTAATTTTCACTCAAAAGCTATAAACTGGGAAGATGTTGCATCCAGCATGGAAGTAATAGATTGGAAAACCATTTTCGAGGCCAAGACAACGGAAGAGATGCTAATGACTTTAGAAGAGAAGACGTTAGAAATTGTGGAAAGACATGTCCCAAAAATGCAACAAAGGGGAAAGAGAAGCAGGTTCGAGAGACAAAAGAGGTCATTCTTCCGAAAGAGAAAAAGAGTGACTGCAAAATTAAGTAACTGTAACGGACACTGCTCTTCTGAACTCTCTAACTGCATGTCTCTTCCTTTAAGGAGAGCACGCAGTACCAGAGTTTCTACACATTCTCATTCCTTTTCTGTTCAACTCTCTAACGCAAGAGTTAATCGGCATTTTCAATATGTCATTAATTAACCAGTCAACTTTGAAACAATGTTCCTCTAGCCATCTTTCCCCCTGTCTGTGACCTCCAATCTTTCAAACGCATAGTGTCCAGGCATCTCGAAAACCCTGGACCTTGATTTTGCCTGTCTTTTTTCTATTGGGGAGGGGTAGGCGTTTTTGCGGACATTCGCTCTTTATCCCTCCCTCCTTCCTTCACATATATATATATATATATATATGAGGTGTTCATAAAGTTCAGCTTCATAGACAAACTTTTCCTATGATGCTGAACTTTATGGACACATTATATATATATATATATATATATATATATATATAAGGTTTAAGGTAAGGTATATATGAGAATTATAGGGTTGTTGTCTTTTATTCTTATTGTATAAGGTTTTGTCTTCTCTCTCTCTCTCTCTCTCTCTCTCTCTCTCTCTCTCTCTCTCTCTCTCTCTCTTTTCAACATTTACCATTAAGATAAGTGCAAACACGGTAAGTGCGTAATCTGAGCTTTCAAGATAACATTAAAATGCTCTAACGAAAAAAGCTTCTCCAAATAGACTTCTTTTTGACACTAGGTTTCACATATATTTTACCTCTTCATATTAAACGTTTCTTCTTCTTCTTCTTCTTCTTCTTCGTCTTCGTCTTCTTTAGAATTTACGGGAATCTGTTGTTTTAAAATTCTAAATTGGGAACGTTCAATGAAATCGATACTTTATTTACAGGGACGCGATTTCTCTACAACTTCATTTCAACGAATCGACATAGTCATTATTGCCTGCCAGTTGTACAAAGAATTGCTAATAAGAAATCATATCGCAGTATTTGATGTTAAAATGTCAACTTTCGTTACAGTTTCTGAATGCAGACCGCTTCTTTCGGCTGCGTGAGGATATATATTATATATATATATATATATATATATATATATATATATATATTGCAATATCATGCATGAACACGAACGATTTTTCATAATAAAAAAAATCCCCTCCGTCAGGTTCGAACCCACCACATTTTGGAGCCACAGCGTTGCACCAGATAGTTTATTAGTTTGAGTGCGGGAGGGTTAACACGTAAAGTGCTCTGGACGCGAAAGCGTTATTCGTTTCCTCGGGTTTAAATATATGACAGGTTATGTTACTTTAAATTCTGTCGTAGTGTAGTGGTTAGCGTTCTCACCTTCTACTCAAGAGTTAGTGGGTTCAAACCCTATATTGCATCAGTATATGCAGACATCATTAAATAACATTTAAATCTTGTTGATATTTGTCTGAAAGGGTCGTTCGGTTTAATAATATGGTGAGGTTTCTAAGCTCTCTTAAAGAAATCAAGCACTATCCTCTGCTTGCCCTTCTTTCGCTTGGCGAGACACCCTACCCGTGACCATCTTCTGTAAGTCCGTACAACTTTCCAGTAGGTCGCTGTAACTTCTACTGATGATGAACTTTTATATCTCGCGCAAACTTGCGGTGACATCGTGAATGGACTTGAACTTGACTGGTACTTCATTCTCACATCCTTCTTTCCCACCATCACTCTCCTCACCAGGATCATGCTCATTCTCCACACTCAGTCTCCGCTGTAGTTCCTGAACTGTCTCAGTAGATCCCTCATCGTCTGTGGTGTCGAGGTAAAAATCAATAGTAACAAATTCCTTCAAGGAAATTTTGGGCACTTCGTTGCATTCAGCTGCCATGCTATCAGCTTGTTTGGGGCGTCCAGCACCTGCAGGGTATCGCCGTATATCATTGTGCACAAGGGTCAAGGGAGGTGATTTATGGCCGCTGTGTAAAGGGTTTTTCGTGATGGAGTGGGAATTTTAAGTGGCCGCTATGAGCGGGTGATCGTTTTGAAGAGGCGGCCGCTAAGGCAAGTTCGACTCTGTCTTTATTTTATTTAAAATAAAAGTTGTTTGCAGGTTTCTTATTATGAAAATAAAAACTCACTCTAATAGACAGTTTATTTCCACAACAGTTTCGATGCCCACTGGCATCCTCCTCGGGTGGATGCCACCCGAGGAAGATGCCAGTGGGCATCGAAACTGTTGTGGAAATAAACTCTGTCTATTAGAGTGAGTTTTTATTTTCATATTTTGACCTTCACGTAGAAAAAAGTAAAGTTTTTTGTAGGTTTCTTATTCTTTAGCCCAAAAGTGACATTTTAAAAATTCAGTAAAAACATAATTAAATTTCATTGAAATTCAATGGTTTACAGAATGACTTTATGAAACTTGCAATTCTCTCTTTCTCTTTCTATCTACTCGTATCTATCTATCTATCTATCTATATATAGACAGATAGAGAGACAGACAGACAGAGAGAATTGTGAAGTGGATAGATTCATAGACCAAAGACCGACCATTCATAGACCATATTTTTTTTTTTACCGAAATTTTCAAAACTTCCCTTTTCAGTCAAAGAATAAGAACCACGCAAACCAATTTTATTTTAATTAAAGTACAGACAGACACTTCGGCAACAATAAACGCATTCGCTATAATTCATAAGTTAGGAGAGTGTTTAATTATCCTAATTAATTAGCTGATTACCGCGTTCTTCATTTAATAATAAAGCGCGGCCCCAAAATGTAACCCTTAAGTATTGCATTTCGTCGAATGGTCGGCAAGGACAGATTTAAAAATTAGAATTCTGAAGCATAAATCGGAACTATTAAAATTTTACATTTGTTTGCAATTTATTCTTTGTTTATACAAAATTGCAATTCTTCTGTTCAAGAAATTTGTGAGGAATTTTTATATTTTGGTACTTCTTTTCTTTAAACGCACTTCACCAAATAACGTAATAATAAATAATCAGTTAATTAGAAAATGAGACAGAGCTCAGGCCAACTAATGCGGGCTATTGCTCTAAATCCTTTAGTATAATTAATTATTAATTATTATTAGCAGCAGCATCGTGATTTGAACACCCACGATCTCGGTGTATTCACTTCGTGTTACCCATTGAGCTATATACATGTACGGACGTTGGCACCAAGTAACGTAATTTAGATCAGGGGTTCCCAAACTTTTACCACCAAGGACCCCTAAATATTAATATAGTTAATATAGTTATAGTTAATATAGTTAATGTTACTATTTTTACAAAAGCTTAGAGACCCCCTGGAAGCTTCCTACAGAACCATGGGGGTCTGTACAGACCACTTTGGGAATCCCTGAATTTTAGATGATGCAATAATAATCTTCCTTGAAATCGGTATGAAAACAATCTTTATCACAAACTTTGCATTGAAAAAAAAGGAAAAAAAAAACTATATTTAATTTAAACAAAGAATTTGTTTTTATTTTAGACTAACAAAGAAATTTGTTCAAAATTATGAGGTCCAGTTTTTGTTAAAAATTAAACAAAACAAATTATGTTACTTCAGAATGTAAATTTGGGTTGGATTAAATACGCACAAGATTATATTTACTTGCAATTTCAACCAACCTGCAAAACCTCACAATTTTGAACACAGTACTTTCTAAGCCTAAAATCCAAATAAACTTTCAAATTAAATTAAGGGGAGGGGGGGTGTTTGGGAGGGGGGGGACCCTAGCCCAATTCCCATACAAACATTACAAAATTTGTATATACTCTCTTCTTGAGTTTCCATTTGCTTGTGTCCACAATCAGTTGCAATGAATTTGGTTTAGAAAATTACACAACCTTTCTCACTTGCTTTCATCAGCCTACGTTTCATTCTCCGAAGGGAAACTGTAGTCGCTATTCAAATGTCGTCACCTCAAAATAAATAATAATAACAATAATAATAATTTTTTATTATTATTATTATTATTATTAATGACAAAATTTTAAGATTTTCAGTTAATTATTCGGGAGCAAGTGTACTTTACGTCCCCCTGTGGTGCCTAGTGTAGTTTACGTTCCCCTACATTATCCTAGTGTAGTTTGCGTTCCCCAACTTTGTCCGCGTATACCTAATCAAGTAAAATGTTAAAACTAACGAAAATTACGACTTAACCTAACCAATCGTCAATTTATATATATACATATATAAATTGACGATTGGTTAGGTTAAGTCGCAATATTTTCATTAGTTTTAATGTTTTATTTGATGGATTCATTTAAAAAATGTCTCCTAAAGATCCTGGTGTAGTTTACGTTCCCCAACTTTGACCTAGTGTAGTCTCTCCCCTTTTGCGTCAGGGGGACGTAAACTACACTTGCTCCATGATTCGTACTCTTTTACGATATAACCATATGTACGTTACATACATACATACATACATACATACATACATATATATATATAATACACACCCACAGGAAAATTAAAGCGATTCCAGGTGTAGTGAATAAAACTTAAAACCTTCTGCTTCTCGTTTTTATAACTATTTAGCGCGTTCTATTCTCAATCTTTATTCTCGTTCTCTCTTTGTGTGTTTATACGGACGCGGCCAGACTCGCTTTCGCCCGGTGGGCGCCATTATAATTTTTAACAATGCGAAAGGAGAATGGGGTTAATTATAATCTTCATTACACTTTTTACTTCTTTATTTATGCCGAAATGACTTAGTTAAACGGGGTAATGCGAGGGGGAATTTAATTATAATACTTAAGTCGGAGAGGGACACAAAAAAGTAGTTTAAATTCACAATTACATTCTAACACGAAAAGACACCTTCGTAAACGCAAGGCGGGCCGATGACTGGCTACTTTTGGGTACCTCTCTCTCTCTCTCGTCCCGCTTGGGGCGAGAGAGTGTTGCCAATTCGTATTTTATAATTTCAATATCAACAAACCATAATTTATCGTAATTACATTTATTAAATATTATTATCTTCTCTATTAATTTCTTATAACCCAAACATTCTAATTAAATATCATTATAATATAAACAACCATAATTTATCGTAATTTCATTTATTTAATATTATTATCTTCTTTTAATTTCTTATAACCAAAAGATTCTAATTTTTAATTAGACATTACTACACTCCCATCACCCGCTTGAAAATATGTTTTACACTAGGAAAACTTGTTAATATAACAAATTTATTTATTTATTCAACAAAGTTATTTATTTTGCAATTTTTTTTTTCCTTCAACAAAATTCAAGTTAAGAGATAGACAAGAAATCATTAAAATGACAAATTCCACACATCAGATATTTTGTATCATTTTATAAAAATCGAAAACAAACTTTATAATTTTCACAACATTTGCATAAATTAACATTTCACACTAATAATCAAATTTACAACCTGTAATGAATCTATAACGTGCCAAAACAAAATAACGGACAATTTTCTTAACATTGGTTACACAAATTTCAAGTTCACAATCTATTCCAGCGATTCCTCATGAAAGATCGCTTTACATTCGAAACAATTATTTATACAGTTGCATAGTTACTATCAGGGCAACCTACAAAAAATAAGAAAACGTTTATATAAAATACTGACCAGAGCGCACATACTATTTCACGAAATACACAACAAATATGGGTAATAATCGCACCCTTTCACTTATAATTTCATTACATAATAATCAGTACATTCGTAGCTGGACGTTGTTTAGATCACAATCCGCACGCTGACAACGGACTTCTTCAATTTTCAATCGCAGCTCCTGCTCACTTCGTTAGAATGCAAGGGATTGCATCACCATGCAACAGGTCAGCACGCTTTAGGTTGGTTCCGCTCTCTCTCCAAATGACGAAAAAAAAAAACAAGAGAGACGTCCAATTCTAAAAGGATCAGGGGGGGAGATATACTGAAAGTGGAACCACGCACCGGAATTGGACGGAATTTGCAATTCTAGAAGTCGACGAAGAAACTCGCCTGTCTCATCTCAACTTTTGTCGGTGAACGCTGCTCTTCCTACGTCCAGCTGAAAGACTCTCTTACTGGCAATAATCAAATGATCATTTCGCCGTAGGCAGTTTCGCAACAAACCTACTATATGTCTGTATGGACAGTAAAGCCTTAGACACTCGTTCAAGCTCTCGTGGCTTGCCTACCGAGTGCTAAAACACATATTTAGCGAAGCATCGAGCAGCGTGACCAGCTACCGCCCGAAAAATACCAGTAGACCATCGAAACTGTCCTGTGCCAAGTCCCTGCACATTTGGTTTCTTTTGTCTCTTCTCCTCTCTTCTCTTCCGAAACTGTCCTGCGCCAAGTCCCTGCGCATTTCGGTTTCTCTTCTCTTCTCATCTCTTCTCTCTCTCTCATCGGTGATCGATCACCTATCGGGTCGACTAAACTCAATGAATGGAATTTGGATCCAACTTAGCTGCTTCCAAATCGAGCCTCTTGAAATTTTGAAAGAAAAAGTTATTCGAAACGTTTATACTGCTACTGATTATCATTTCGTATTTAATTTACCGAATTTTCTCGACAGTTCACTTCGAAACAATAACTACAAATTTGCTCTGGCCAAATTCATGGAAAAACTATTACAAGTTTTACAGAACTCACAAAAATTTACTCACAGCCTAGCTACCAATAAGGTCACTTATGGCAGTTACATCGGAGAAGATAAAAAAATTCATGAAACGTAACGAAACAATACTGTACAGTAGAAATATAAAGCGCCCATACATAGTAACCGTTATTGTAATTTAACAAATATTATTATTCAAACTACCTTCAGAAATCACATCGATACATTCAAATACAAAAGACAAAAATGAGCCCCAGAAACTTCATATAATCAATTCTCTGGAAATCACAAACCCTCTTACACTTTGGAGGAAGCACACATAGCGGCCACAAAAACGTTACTGGCCATCTAAAAGGCTCCATCTCCTGGTGAACACTCGAGCCAATGTTTTAACTGCATTAGTAAACCCGACTGAAGTTTTAAACAATAAAAAATTTCCAAAACAGTTATTAAAAATAATAAGAAATTTAAATATTAATACCGAAAAGTAATTTAATACATTAATTCAAACTTGCAAAGCTAAATTTCCTAGGAAGCAAACTCGCAATTCACAAATTACATCTGAGAGAGAACTCTCTCCTTCAACACAAAACCCAGTATGGTTTGTAAATCACAAAAATCCTATAATTTATCGTTTCCAAGTGAAACTACAAATTTACATCGTTATTCTAAGTAAGAACAGATAATATGAACCCAAAAATACACGCACCCTACTATGTAAACAAAACAAAAATTAAAACAAATCATTGTATAATGAAGTGTTCGCTTTGTGTTGGAAGCGAGTCTCTATAAAAATATTCCTAACCGAACCGAATTTAACTGCAGTACATCGGGAAAAATTTTTTGTAACATTTTCTATGTAAACACGCGAACGAAAAAAAAAGACATTTTTCATTTTTAATACCCAAAATAAAACGTTAAACAAAAAAACACACTCCCTAACACAATAAAATTTAATTTCAGAATAAAAAAATTTAAACAGCCCTAACCATACAAAATCATTCGGAATTTGTCTTGAAAATGAAAGAAAGAAAAAATAGACAACAAAAACAGCCCTCCTACAAAAATTAATAAGTACATAAATATATATAATTATATATATAATTAATATGTAAGTATAAGTTAATCTATAAATATATAATTAATGAGTAGATAAAAAAATCCAAAACCAGAAATTAATTTATCAAAAGAAAAAATTTTACGAAGACAATTTCTCTATTCCAATTAAACAAATTTAGCTTATTTTGAAGTCTCACACAACTTGTATACGGCAAGCATAATAAATTTAAACAGTTCGAATTTGACCCAGTATGAATTAGTATCTTTAAGATTATTTTTCGACGTTCACTTTAAAATTAACTTAACCTATAAAGCGAAAATTAGAAGCGATACTTAAAATTATACACCAACTTTCGGCATTGCCCTAAAGGCCTGTAATTAAACAATAAAATAAGCCGACCATTATATACATCCAGTCAAAGAATAATCTCAAAAACTACCTAATAAATTCTGAAAAATTTTGTTACTCATTGAATCTCTTAGAATGCTCTATATACTATATATATATACATATATATATATATAGTATGCCACAATATATTTAACCAACTAAGATAATGTAATTCGTATAAATTAAGTGTAAAATTTATTTCCTAATCATTATTATTATTTTCATCACAATTATTACTAATTCAGAAAATGAAACACCAAAAAACCTGTAAACACAAAAAGGTAGGCTGTAAGACAGAAGTAAAAGTTGAATGAAAAGATATGAAAATAAATGAGTCACCGGGCCGCGTTTTTCAATTTTGAAATGTCTCTCTGACCCGAACAAAACCGAAAGAAACAGCGCGAAGAAGAAACAAACGACTCTCAAATTAAATTTCAGACTCAAATTGAGTCGCGACAGAGTCCGACTCCATAGAAGCGCAAATGTGAGTCGGTTTGAAAACAATCGAGATTCCAACGAAAAGGAAAAAAAAAAAATTTGTCCGCGCGCGAAAATTACAGACACTCTTAGAATTTCAAAAGTGAGAAACCATTTTGAATTACATTTACAATAAATTTTTAAGGGATGGAAAAAAATTTACTTGCAAATGGGGTACACGTTGCATCTTGCTATTTAAATAATCGAAACGAAACAGAATATTCATTAATGCTATAAGCTATAATACCGGTAGCAACAATTTTAACCGAAATATTAGGCCCGTAGGAAAGCCCCGTAGTAAATATAATTTTAGGGCCACCGCTTGCCACCAAAAATGTCGTGATTAACTTCTTCATTATTATAATTCATTATTTACTTTACTTTCTACTCGTTATTCAATTTCTCTTCTACCATTTATCATTCTCTTTACAAGCTTTTCACTCGCTTTTCGCGTAATTTTATAAACGCGTGGTAGCGTGGTAGAGGTGGAAAACCGTTATGCAGGGGAGACCGGGATTAATCATACACTTATTTAACATTTTTACTGACTTTATTATTTATGCCGAAATGACTTAGTTAAACGGGGTAATGCGAGGGGGAATTTAATTATAATACTTAAGTCGGAGAGAAAGAGAAAAAAAATAGTTTAAATTCACAATTACATTCTAACACGAAAAGACACCTTCGTAAATGTAAGGCGGGCCGATGACTGGCTATTTTTGGGTACCTCTCTCTCTCGTCCCGCTTGGGGCGAGAGAGTGTTGCCAATTCGTATTTTATAATTTGAATATCAACAAACCATAATTTATCGTAATTTCATTTATTTAATATTATTATCTTTTAATTTCTTATAACCAAAACATTCTAATTTTTAATTAGACATTACTACACAGGATCTTTTGTATATTCCTATACCTCGTCAAGGAATGGACAAGAGGCCTTGGAATCGTTTAATTTTCCCTGTGGGGGTGTGTATCATTCATTAATTTCACATGATTAATTCTAAGAACAATCCCATATTATATATATATATGCTAAAATTGGTTGTATATATATATATATATATATATATATATATATGCTAAAATTGGTTGTATAACACCCCGTTTTAAACGGGGTGATCCTGCACTTTAATAACTAATAAGCTTCGCTCACAGTTATTAAATAATAATGATCACTCACCTCTAGAATATTTGCCACCCAGCCCACTAATATTTTCTTTTGTTCTTACTACCTCTACTGAGGTCCGGAATATTATTCATAAATTAAAGAATACAAAAAATAACAGTCATAACATTCCTATACCTATATTGAAGCTTGTAAAAGACTTTGGCTAAAATTACACTGTTCAACAAAGATTCTGTTCCTCTGCTAGTGTTCGGTGTTCCTTATTAACATTTTAGTGCTGATTTCGAAAATAATAGTGAAATTTTTCCATCACCCCACAGTCACAGTTTTATATATATATCGGGCGGCCCAAAATAAACGCCTTGAGATTTGATCATCAATAACATCAAAAATATGCAGTTCACACTTTCAAAATTTACATATCTTTTACCTCAATCTATTGATAAGCATCATAAAATTTTCAGACCTCTACATAAAATAATTTTTCCACAGCTGAGGGAACAATGAGGTATGGTGAAAAAAGCGAATATCCTAAATTGAAAAAATTGTATTATTCACATCTTATCAACAAATATGATCAATATGTCCGCCGTCCTGCTTACAAACTAATATTAACCTCTTTTTCCACATGATACATTTTCTGATTTCTGCTAATGTTATTTTGTCCCAACATTCGAGTATTTTTTTTCTTTAATTGCATTTCTGTAAACTTTTCTGTTTGGCCTTCATAAATCTTCTCTGCTAGAGTGTTTCATATGCAATAATCCATGGGATTGCAATCAGGTGATTGCGGGGGCCAGTCGCTTTTTCCAATGAAGTTGACTACATTCTGTTGTAGATAATCCTGTGTGAACTTGCTAGTATGAGCTGTAGCACCATCTTGTTGGAGTATGAAATCGTTTCCATAATACAGACGCCGACAATCAGGCAAAAGATTCTCAGCTAAGAGATTTACATAATTTCTGAATTAATTTTTGTATTTTCTGAAATGAAATGAATTTTCGTCTTTCTATTCCACGATACATTTGCTAATCCATGATTGTTTTTGGAAAACCGACTTGTCTGGTGTTAAAGTCTCGATGGAGAAATGTCTTTCTCACGGCGACCATAAACAACATCGTTCCGGGAGTTTCGAGCAATCTCGATGGTAAAATCTTTTTCATCTGTAAAAACTATTTCGTTAACATCACTGGACGAAAATCTATCAAGCAATTTTCTATAACGAATTTTTCTTTTAGCTCTTACATTGCTGTCACGTCTTGAAACACGGATCCTTTTAAATGCTTTAAGTCCTACCGTTCTCTGCACTCTTTGTATGAAACTTCGACTGATACCTAAATTTCTTGCAATTTTCCTCTGAAAGCAGTGTGACCCAGGTCGATCCTCTTAAGATAGGCTCATCATTTCGACCATTGCTATATTGTCTTGGGTGTAAACTGTTTTAGACCGACCACTTCCACGTTTCCGTGCCGTCGAACCGGTTGCTTTAAGTTTTTTAATTATTCTATTCGCAGACGTAACATTACAAATTATTCCTGGAAATTCCCTCAACTTCTTGCTCCACTCCATCTTTTTTCCAAGAAATACTTTTCAATCATCGCTTTTTCACCGTTAGTTAGAACCATAATTTGAAGGGTAAATTTAAAAAACCGTATTTAAGATGGGCGTAGCCTATATCATCTGACGTTTTTCAGAGACTAACAGATTATCCATAGGCTAAGGAAACTACTACAAGTCTTAGAATAGATGTCAGGTACAGCTATACACATTTAGGATATTCGTTTTTTTCACCATACCTCATTGTTCTCTTCAGCTGTGGAAAAAGTATTTTATGTAGAGGTCTGAAATTTTTATGATGGTTTATCAATAGATTGAAGTAAAAGTTACGTAAATTTTTGAAGTGTAAACTGCATATTTTTGAAGTTATTGATGTTCAAATTTCAAGGCGTTTTTTTTGGGCCACCCGATATATATATATATATATATATATATATATATATATATATATATATATATATATATATATATATATCATATATGTGTGTGTGTGTGTGTGTAATATATATATATATGTTAAACACAGGGGACCATTCTGAGTTTGTGTATATATATATATATATATATATATATATATACAGGGTGTCCGAGAATTATCTGTACAATTTTTGGCTGTTATTAAAAGTCAACCATGAAGTGTAGAAATTCCAGTGTTGTCCCATTTTACAGAGAATCTCATTAAGTTTTTTCTGATACCACGTTTTGACAAGTTTTTTAGAAATGTACGCGGGTGACAGACATTGATGATTTAAAAGCAAGAATCACAGCTGCTATTGAGCGAATTGATGTGGATATGCTGCAGCGTACATGGCAACATTTGGAGTATCGATTGGATGTTTTGCGAATCACTAATGGTGCACATATCGAATGTTTGTAACAACGTTACTTTAATAAAAGAAACTTTTGAAAATACAGATTCTAAATAATCTTGTTTAAGAGTTTTACGTGTGTTATCAAGAATTTTATTAAAAGATGAAATTGTACAGATAATGTTCGGACACACTGGAATTTCTAAAAAACTTGTCAAAACTTGGTATCAGAAAAAACTTAATGAGATTCTCTGTAAAATGGGACAACACTGGAATTTCTACACTTCATGGTTGACTTTTAATAACAGCCAAAAATTGTACAGATAATTCTCGGACACCCTGTATATAAAGCGCTCTCAAAACCTTTAATCATTTTAAATACCTGGATTAAATCTCGAATCACGCCGTTCTACAAGTGAAAAAAAAATAACGTTTCTAAACGGTCAGCGTATATATATATATATATATATATATATATATATATAATATATATATATATATACAGGGTATCCATAAGTTATCTTTACAAATTCTATTGAAATTGAATTGAATTTGTAACGATAATTTACGAACACCCTGTGATCAGTGATCATTCTTTCCTTGTGAACAGACGTGTTTTATCGAGTGTCCAGTGTTACCAATCGAATAAGTGGTTTTTGTTGAAGTGTCTTTAAAAAAAATAGTGTTTGGTGCATTCTTAACTAAATTACCTCGTGTTACTAATCATTCATTAACGAATATATTTAATTTATTGACTGTATTCATTACTATATTATTTGATTAAACAAAGGGTAGTGCACGTGACTTGCCTTGTTTGTTTTCCCGAATCTATTAGGAAACGAGGTTTAATAAGGTTCATTTTGCCTTGTTTGCCTTGCTTGCCTTGTTTGTTTTCCGAATCTATTAGAAAACGAGGTTTAATAAGGTTAATTTTTCCCTGCGACGGGGTTCATCCATCAGGTAGAGTGTGGTCACCCTCCGTGGGGAAAAGGAAAAAAGAAAGAAAAAAGTCGGTCGAATGGCGGACAGATAAGTTTTATTAATACTTTTCTTTTACAGATCCTTCGTCGGTAGCTTAATTAAGTATATATTAATTTGTATAAATTTATGTTACAAGAACCTGTTTCTGCGTTTCAAGAACATTTTTGTGGGCTTGCGCAGGTGACGGCACAATAAGCACGCGATAGACGTACGTTGTAATTTATTAATTTCCAAACGCTCGTTTTTTGTTTTTCTTTTTAATTAATTAATAGTATGGCACCCCCGTCAAGTACTTGCAGTCGCTGTGAAGGGAAATTTGCCGCTTACGCGTTTACTTTGGCTAATAATAATGAAGTTAGTTTGCAGGTGGTGCTCAAGCATGGAAGTCATGAGGAACGAGTTAGAACGTGAGAGGGAGGCCAGAGTGAGGCTTGAAGAAAGGGTGATGCTCCTGACGGCAAAATTAGAATCCCTTAAGACTTCGGTAACGACCCCTCCTGCCACACTTTCTACTAATATAAATAGTACTATTAGCCCTCTCTCTTCCCCTAGTTCCCAACCCTTCGTTCAAGTGCGTAATAGAGCCCCATTGAGAAAACCTAAGATTTGTCTACCAGTAATAACAAACGATAAGTTTTCTGTTTTAGGTTTCGAAGATGCTGATGGACCGAAAATACGACTCATTGGCGATTCCATTGTTCGAGGGCAGCTCGAGGAATTCTGTGGGAGAAACCCTCGTCGTAGGCGCCGTTACTGCTACCCTGGTGCTAGGGTGGAGGATATAACTAATAATGTAGACCATTTTACAGACGGAACCTCTGAGGACACAACGTATGTTATTCATGGCGGTACGAATAACGTTTTAAATTCTAGATCGGAAGAGCTACTGGCTAAGTACAGGGACTTACTAGAGCGACTAAAGGAAAAAACTAATAAGATTGTTTTAATAGGTATACTTCCTCAAATTATCCAACGTAGCGATTTCTACAGCAAGGTGACTTATATCAATAATAACTTAGTCTCTTTGCCAACAGGAAGGCGTGCATTTTGCGAATTTTTGGAACAGTTTCTATGGCAAGAGGGACTTGTTCCTCGGAGATGGACTTCATCTTAATGACGTTGGAACTGCGCGTTTAGGAAGACTATTTCATAATACTGTCTCTTCTTTTCAGGCTGCCGTCGCTCGAACGGTCCCCGCATAATTTCCTCAAATTTCCCTTGCGCTCGCGAACGTATCGCAATTACAAAGAATTTGAAGGTTCTATCCTTAAAAGCTCGTAGCGTACGAAATAAAATAAACGAATTTTTTTCTTTAATTGCTTGTAAAGACTATGATTTAATTGCGATAAATGAACCGTGGCTTAGCACTGAAACAAGTGACTTTGTAGGGGAGTATCAAATTAGAGGTTATAGACTTTTTGTTAAAAACAGAATAGGTAGGCGAGGAGGCGGTGTTATGTTGTATATCAAAGATAATATTGCGAACGTTATAGAAGTAAAGCACACAATTCCAGAACCGATAGATTCGACTATAGCAGAACTTAAATTGAACGATTTCAAACTTGTTGTGCGGTTATTTATAGGCCCCCTAATCAAACAGCTGATACGGACGAAGCGTTATATCGTGAACTAAAAAGAATAATAGGTAGTGAGCAGGCGTTAATTATGGGTGACTTTAACTGCGCCAACGTGAATTACGATACAATGCAGGGAGACGCGGAAGATAATCGTTTAGTTAATTTTCTCGAGGATAGCTTTCTTATTCAAAAGGTTAGGGAACCTACGAGGTTGGACCGTATTTTAGATTTAGTAATAACTATGGATGATAGGCTAATCACGGATCTTCAAGTAATAGAACCGTTAAGTAATAGCGATCACAATATGGTGGAGTTTGTCCTCTCAGTAAGTCACTCGAAACCAGTTAACTCGACTAAAATTTCTAACTTCCAGCACGCAGACTTTTGTAAATTTCGAAATGAATTGTCATACGTCAATTGGGAAAACGTAATGGGGATCTCCAACGCAAAACTAATGTGGGAATCGTTTGAAACAATATTTAGGACTATAAATGAGGAATGCGTACCGTACAAAATTAAGCGGGCGAAAGTAAACAACAAGCTTTTTCTTATATATATTAACGATTTAGATGTCGGCCTAGTCAGTACGGTTTCAAAGTCTGCGGATGACACGAAGTTGGGTGGCAGGGCGATTAATGACGAATATAGAGGTAAAATCCAGGAAGATCTGAATAAAATCGTTGATTGGTCAGTTACATGGCAAATGAAATTTAACGTCGATAAGCGCAAAATTTTACATACAGGTTCGCGCAACGATAATTTTGCGTATAGTATGTCAGGGAAGGAGTTAACAAGCGCAGAGCAGAAAAAAGATTTGAGAGTTATAGTCACTTTGATTTAAAAGTAGCGAAACAAAGTACAGCAGCGGTCAATAAAGCGAACAAAGTGCTAGGTTTTATAGCTCGGAATTTTGAGTACAAATCGCGCGATATTATTGTTCGCCTTTATAAATCATTAGTTAGACCCCATTTGGAGCACGCGATCCAATTTTGGAATCCGTATATGCGAAAAGATATAAACAAAATCGAAAGAGTTCAAAGACGAGCAACTAAGATGATTCTGTCGCTTAGGTCGAAGTCGTACGAGCATAGGCTTAAGGAGTTAAAATTAACTACACTCGAGACTAGGAGGCTAAGGGGTGATCTAATCCAGGTTTTTAAAATTATGAATGGGTTCGATAACGTAGATAGAGATAGCTTTTACGAAATATCTCAATATAATAGGACTAGAAATAACGGGTGTAAGTTAACAAGTAGAAGGTTCGAGAGAGCAGCTGCCAAAAACTTTTTACGCATAGAATAGTAAATAGGTGGAATAGTTTGCCGGTAGAAGTAATTAGTAGCACGTCTATAAACATGTTTAAAAACCGATTAGACGCATATGTTGATAGATTGGGTATAATTTAAGGTAGTAAAATTAAGGCCTTGTGGTTCGGAACCCACGTAAAATTGTAGGTCCTCTCCGCCACCACGGAGGACATGCACAATACACAATTACGAACACAGTTAGGTAGACCAGCCATGAGTGGATCCTAGGGTCTTTGTTGGTCTGAAACATTATAACATCATGACATATATATATGTATATTCTGATAGCAATGCTGCAGCGCGCATGAGGTTCTATTATTCTGTTTTCAGATGTCAGACTCAAAATTTTAAGCCAAAGGTATTTCTCCAAGAAGCATTGGACAAACAATTTTGACTCATTTGGGTATCTTTGGGTATGGGTGTGGGTATGTATACTTCTTATGGAAAAAATTCTCCGATTCTCGCGTCTAGAAGAATTCAAAACTGAAGTGTTATGAACTTTTTTCATCTTGCTTTCAAGATAAAGGCGTTAAATAAAATATATAATGTACAAAGTCCATGAAATAGAAATTAATTGTACGCGATAGAGTAGACCTTAATATATCTTTCTTTGGACTAAATTTAGTGGAAAGTTGGAAAGTCGAAAGGGGATCAGTTATATGCAATATTTATATATGTTTATGTTCTCTCGGGTAAAAGCTAAACTTTTTTACTCTGTTTAAAGTTTTCAAGTTTATTGTAAAACTTTTGGCATTACGTTTTACCATTTAAAAGTCTCTCTAAATGTTATTTTCAAAATCTTATAATTTATGTTAGCGAATGGCTTTCAGATCGATAGAAAGACTGCAGATCAAAGCCGAACTAAGGAAAGTGTGGGCTCGGTGTGTATATATATATATATATATATATATATATATATATATATATATATATATATATATATATATATATGTAGTTGTAATTTAACCCTGATGTGTGTGTGTGTGTGTATGTGTGTGTGGTGTGTGTGTGTGTGTGTGTGTGTGTGTGTGTGTGTGTGTGTGTGTGGTATTTTTGAGAGTACATAAAGTTCATCGCGAACTGAGTTTTGTTATTTAAGTCAAAATATTGAAGTTTATTCGACAGTTTTCATAGACAAAATTGTACATTTAAACTGAAATCTAATTTAGTTTTCACGTATGAAAATTTGGGACCAAATTTAACTGTGAAGTTTTCATTCGTCTCGTTTGGATCATCCGTGACTGATTGATTGATTGATCAGGGTCGTTTGTCGTCTTTCGTAATGTATAAAACTCGTATGACGAAGGGAGATTTACTACAGTGCCGCGGGAATGGGGGAGGGGGTGTTGTAGGTGCTGCAGCATCCCCAACATTTTTGGTAGGAGTGCTAGAATATGCTTGAGCACCGCCTGGTTTTAGCGTTTCAGTGGCTGTTTACTCCGTGAAACTTATTTTAATATTGTAACTTATTCAGCAAATGAGAAAATACTAAAATTAGTGAACTGTCTCAACATATATTTATAGAATCACTTCACTTCGGGTGAAAAAAATGGCTGTCGCCTCTCAGTTCCTTGAAAATTTTTTAAATCTTAAATATTAATGTTTAAAAGTTCTGCCATACGTATATAATACATATATAAGCCATAATAGCATACATATATAAGCCATAATGGCTTCGCGCTTCTCACTCGCAGTGAGTACCCAAAATATTCAGCACCTCCCTGTTAAAATATTGTTCCAGCGTTACTGACTCACTGTACAGTTTTTCGTGGTATCCGAATCATTACCCTGCCAAGGAAGGCCCAGAGAAACACTTTATTCGATTAAATATGATGTCTGAGCCGACACTCCAACCCAGGATCTTCAAATTATCAACACGCGGCGTTCTACCTGAGGGCCGGTGGATTTTCCATAATTACACAAAAGTTTTTACACTCTCCGGATTATATTTTGTGTTTCATACAGGCAACTCATATTCGAAACACAGTCGATTAAAATAGTCCTGTTGTGAAACTCCCTGCGTTTATACCAGGGCTGTGGAGTCGGCACATAAAAAACCGACTCCGACTCCGACTCCAACTCCTCAATTTTTTGTCTATCCGACTCCGACTCCGACTCCGACTCCGAAGGTATATTAATTCTAAATCTGCTATGATGATAATTACACAAGAGGCATTTCATCACCACCACGTGAAGCATCATCATCTGTGGTCATTGTTACGGTAACTTTGTCTGTAGTAAAGAATCTTGTAAGTGGTGCTTGTCGTTCAGTAGATTTCTGATCTTTTGTTAACTTTGAAGTAGTTGGAAGGTTTTTATTACTATCTTTCTCAATGACAACTTCTAAAATTTTGGGATGGAAACACTGCAAATGTCTTTTCAAATTTGATGCTCTGGTTGGTGCATTTTTATCAGAGCCAGTAAAACCACTGATTTTTGCTTCACATAATTTTTCATCATCATCATCTTCTATCATACACTGACACACGAAATGTTTCCCATCTGTGGTTATTGTAAAATATTAAAAAACTGCAGACTTTGTTGGAAGTGTCTTTGCCACTGTGAAAGGGGTTTTAGACTTGAAAGTTAAAAACTTATGAAATTTAGAAAGAACTCGAAATTAAATGAGCATTAAAAATAAAAAATATTATCTGAAAAGAAAAAATGAATTAATGGCATTAGTGTCTGAAATGGAAAACATTGTGTTTATTATTTAAGTGGTTTAACCACCATAGCTGCCAGTGATATCACACACAAAAACATATTTTATTAAAATTTATATTGAGGTCGGAGTCGGAGTCGGTACATTTTTACCGACTCCGACTCCAGCACCACAAAAATTGCTTCCGACTCCGACTCCGACTCCACGACTCCGACTCCACAGTCCACAGCCCTGGTTTATACTGATAAATAACGATCTAAAACATCAAGTTTCATGACAAGGCTTTTATATATATATATATATATATATATATAATATATATATATATATATAATATATATATATATATATATATATATATATATATACATGACCGACTTGGCACGCTATCGACACCTCTGTAGCTTAGGTTCAGTTAGGTTAGTTTAGACCCAGTTAGACTAAGTTAGGTTAAGATACTAAGATAGTGTCGGTCAAAGTTGGAGACGATATGAATAACAGCTCCACTTTCAAGACCAAAATAGTAGTAGTAGTAAGGTGTCATCAAATAACAAATTTGAAAAATATCATAAATAATAAATGGACAAAACAACAAATGTTAAAAGTCCGTAAACCATAACCTCAGAACCAAGAACATGATAAGGTTAACACGTTACTGTAGTGGTTGATTGTAAGGAACGTTTTATATTGAAGATTCGAACTGCGTTGTAGTGTCGTAACACCGTTTCGCTTAAGCGACATTAGCTCTGAAGAGTAGTAGTAGTAGTAGTAGTTCGATGGATGATCGTCCTCCGCGTCCAGACTATGTAACGATCCGTGGTTTCGATCTCGCGTAAAGCCGTAGGTCCCCTCCGTCATATAATCTTAAAGCCGGCGAAAGAAGTTAAACAACCCAAGCAAACAATATCAAAGATTCCTCTTTCGTCCCCGGAATTAGTCATTACTCTCTGAGAACAATTTTCTTAAAGTCGCTTACTTTAAGTAAATAATCTCTTAAGGAACTTACAGTCAACAACTCAAGTCCTTCCCTTCTTTGAATTTTAACTGTTTTTAACTGAAGTTGGTTTAAAGTTTAAGTGCATGAAGTAAAAAGACAAATAATCTTGGCGAAGATTATCTCACCATTTTACACTGATAGACCGATTTGTCTCAGAAGTTTGAATTTGTTTTTACTTCACCGTTAATAAAGGAAGGGAAAGGACTTAACTTGTTAATTTTACATTAGAATCAGTTTATATATATATAATATATATATATATATATATATATATATATACACACACATACACCCTTACATTTAAGGAAAAGATTATAGACACCAATCGACCAGGGAAGAATACCTGCGGGAGACGTTAGGCAGGAGATAAGGATGCTGGAGCTCTCGTTTCTCCGGTCACTGTCCTCCTTAGCTGATTTTTTGCGAGTTTCTCAAACACGCAGTTCTCCTTCTATTCCTTACTATACATACACCAAGTGCATCTTACACACAACACAATCTTTTCTCAATTTTAAAAAGAAATTAATTAAAAGTAACTTTTTGTGTGTTTTGGCTCTCTTCTTTCCTTTCTATGTACGAGTATGTGTGGTTTTTTTTTGTGAGCATTCGCAAAAATTTTAAAAATAATATCGTCACATCCGTTTACAGTTGGGGGAGGGGGATATTGGGGTTAGAGGGCGTTAGGAGCGGATTTATTTTGCGGATATTTTTACGTTACGTTCATAAATGATCGTTACATAAAGCGGGGTGAAGGGGGGGGTGAAGGTAATGTGGAATATTTTTGTGGAAAATTTTGACGGACGAAAAATTTTGACGTCATGCCCTTACATGACTGTTACACAAGTGGTAAAGGAGTGAAATGGATGAAGGAAAGATGATTTTAGTGAGAAATACACCCAGTCACCAATTCAGTGTACGAACACTCACTTACAATATATAACGGTCGTGTCAGGACATGATGCAAAAATTTTACGTCACTCAAAAATTTCAGCAAAAAACATTTTAGATTACTCTCGACCCCCGCCCCCCTTCACCCACTCACCTCCTTATGTAACGCCCATACGCGGAAGTAACGTAAAATCTATCCGCAAAAACTTCCGCCCCTAAACCCTGTCCCCCATACCCTTGATGTGACACACACTATCTATCTATCTATATATATATAGTGCTCACTTAATTATCTGTGACTGAGGAGCGGTCCATGATCACGGATAACCCGATTTCACGGTTAACTCAGTATACTACACCAGTGGGTGGATAGTGCAACCGCTGCTGCCCACTACCACTGACTGGTCTCCTACCTCGCGAGCCACCACATGCAATATTATTTTGTCCTACAAGACGAGAAGATCATCTACTCCCGAAAATTGTATCCCTTCCTTCCACTAACACTACCAGCTGCGGATGTAAACACCGTGTTAGATAACGGTTAACTCGGTGTTATGATCATGGAGAGGTACCCAATGGCTACAATTAGTAAATCGCAGTTAACTCAATTCACGGTTGATTGAATCACGGATAACCGCATGAGTTAGGCCATATATATATATATATATATATATATATATATATATATATATATATATATATATATACATATATATATATATATACACACACACACACACGAGGTTTATTAAAAAAGTATCCAGACTGATGCGATTATAGACAGAATACGGTACTTACATGGTTTGGGGTTTAATCTCCCTCAGAGTACGTCCCTTCTGAAGCCACACACTTTGCCCAACGATCCTGCCACTGTTGAAAACATTTTTCGAAAACACTTTTCGGAATGGCCAAAAGCTGCTCCGTCGAATTTCTTTTAATGGTCTCATCATCATCATCGAATCGGTGTCCTTTCTGGGTTTGTTTGAGCTTCGGAAACAAAAAAAAAGTCGCATGGAGCCAAATCAAGCGAATATGGAGGCTGCTGCACTTCGGGTGTAGCGTTTTTGGCCAAAAATTGCTGGACAAGTTGCAACGAGTGAAATGGCGCGTTAGCGTGATGAAGCATCCAGTCTCCGGACTCCCACTTCTGCGACCGTTTCGTCCAAACTACTTTAAGTAGACGTCTCAAAACTTCACTGTAAAATTCCTTGTTGATTATTTGTCCCTGTGAAGCATATTCATGGTGCACAACACCTTCACAGTAAAAACAAAAAGTAACATGAAGAAATCGCCGCGGAACAAAATACGTTTAACTTTATCAGCTCACCACAGTGGACTGACGCTACACAATAAAGTGCAACCCTATCAGTTAACTTGTCTCGACATGCGGAGACATGTTTAGCACAGACACAACTCCAAGTGTGACCTTGTTCTAAAAATAAACACACTGTCCGGATACTTTTTGAACAGACCACGTGTATGTATCATATATATATATATATATATATATATATATATATGATGCAAACCCACAAGGAAAAAGAAAAACGATTCCAAGGTCTTTCGTATATTCAGAGCTACACCTCGTCAGGGAATGAAGAGAGAAGGCAAGCTGCCCATAAATATATACAACGTAGCGGAAACCAAAACAATTAGCACATACTTAACAAGAGTTAATGAGAGGCAAAAGGAATTTTAACAAGATATTGTCAATTTTATACATTCCCGCACTGTTATTGAAATTGTTTTTAAAATGGATAAATGCACATTCTAGAATATTTCTTTCTATTATATCTCTGTTTTCAACAAGCGCTTTAGAACTATCCCACTTGATGCTATGATTACATCTATACATATGGTTAAACAAAGCATTGGAATTATTAGCTGTTGTACACGCATATTTATGCTGTTTTACCCTAATATCTAACGTTTTACCCGTTTGGCCTATAAAATTGATAATATCTTGTTAAAATTACTTTTGCCTCTCATTAACTCTTGTTAAGTATGTGCTAATTGTTTTGGTTTCCGCTACGTTGTATATATTTATGGCCATCTTGCCTTCTCTCTTCATTCCCTGACGAGGTGTAGCTCTGAATACACGAAAAGCCTTGGAATCGTTTTTCTTTTTCCTTGTGGGTTTGCATCATTCATTCATTTCACGTGTTTAATTGTGAAATTCATCCCATACATATATATATATATATTATATATAATTATATATATATATTCACTTAAATGCGTTAAATAACACTGGTATGCATCAATTTTGCTGTCAAGGGTTTTGTAAGTTATTCTTATAGAGTGTTTCCTGCTGATTTCGAATCTGCAATCCGTTTTTCTCAATCAGCTCAGGTTATCCGGCTATGGCCTCATAAGTAAAATAGAATTTTTCGTGATTTTGTCAAAGCGGAATTGGAACAGTAACATCTATCATCACTTGTTTCACTTGTATAATATCTTTTTTTACTTTTCAGGCATATAGATAAAATATTTCATAATGAATAGAGCGTGTAAAAATGATCCCAATAGATTCTGCTACATATGTGGGACGGTTACCATGCCAAATAACCAGTCCCAAATCACTAAATTTGTGAAGACAATGTATAGAGCATACTTTGGAATTAAGCTAGGGGACCAGGACAAAAATTTCGCCCCTCATATGTGCTGCAAGACGTGCATTGAAAATTTGAGAAGATGGAGCAAAGGCAGAGCGAAATCTTTGCCTTTTGGAATTCCCATGATTTGGAGAGAAGGAAAGGATCACGTGACAGATTGCTATTTCTGCATGACAAACCTCCAAGGTGGGCTTATAAATTTATTTTTCTTAAATATTTTGAAATCCTCGTATGAAACTTGACATAATATTCACCATAATGTAATATTCACCATATATAGCATAATATTCACCATAATGGTAATCATACATTTACATATACATATTGTTATAGAAAATACATTTACACATACATATTGTTATACAAGTTACATTTACATATACAATGATTGTATATTTTCTTTCTTTTTCATTCATATTGTCCCCGAAGGGACAATATGAATGAAAAAGAAAGAAAATATACAGACTCCATCGACCTATTTCATATCTTACAGACCGCAGCCTTCCCTCACGAGCCGCCACTGTCTGAATGCTTCTTCTATTTCATATGCAAGTTTTATATCCATGTTTCTGTGTTTCTATTTTCAGGAGTTAACAAGAAGAATAAACACATTGTTGTATACCCTGACATTCCTTCTGCTATGAGACCTGTACCCCATGGTCCTGGAATTCCAATACCCGACCCACCTCAAACCCTGGACTTCGATGATTCTGATGATGAATCAATGACCAATGCCAATGACCAGTCCCAGTCGTATATACACCTCAAAATACCGCTTCAAATGAGCCGAGGCCTCTCAACCAGGCCAAACTTAATGATCTTACCAGGGATGTAGGACTTTCCAAATTAGCTGCCGAGATCTTGGGCTCACGACTTCGAGAGGACAACTTGCTGGCTCCGGGAACAACATTCTCCTGGTATAGGAAACGAGATGAAGAATTCCGCAAGTTTTTTGCAGTGCACGAAAATACCTCTTCCTTAGTGTACTGCTGCAATGTTGAGGGGCTAATCGAATCCTTGGGCCTGCCATATAACGCATCAGAATGGAGGCTATTTATAGACTCGTCTAAACGAAGTTTGAAAGCAGTACTTCTCAACATTGGGAATAGGGTTGCATCAGTCCCTGTAGCACATTCCGTACAACTTACTGAGAGCTACGATAACATGAAAATTTTACTGGATGCTCTCGTATACGACCAAACATAACTGGAGGATCTGTGGAGATTTGAAGGTAATACTAATATCATAAGTAAACTATTGCTATTGACTATGTTGTTTTTCCAAAGGTTATGTGAGAGCGTATAAGAACACTTAACTTCCCCACAGAAGTGATACAGTCCAATGCATAGATTTTTTTATCTGATAGAACAAATTCTCTAAATTCTTTAAATATTTTCATTTTTTTCAGATTGTGGCATTTGTATTGGGAATGCAAGGGGGATACACGAAATACCCATGTTTCCTCTGCAAATGGGATAGCCGAGCGGATGAGAAGCACTATGCACAGCGTGAATGGGCATCCAGAGAGAATTTTGAACCTGGGTCGCATAATGTCGTTTCAGTGCCCCTTGTACCACCAACAAAATTTTGCTCCCACCACTTCATATTAAGCTGGGCTTGATGGAAAATTTCATCAAATCAATGAATAAGGAGGGTTCAGCATTCCGATATCTCGAGAGTAAATTTCCTCATATATCTGATGCTAAACTAAATGCTGGGGTTTTTGATGGTCCTCAAATTCGAACTTTGATCAAGGATACTCAGTTCGAAAACGCAATGACTCCAACTGAGAAGAATGCCTGGCAGGCATTTAAATCAGTTGTCACTGATTTTCTTGGCAAGCGTAGAAGTCCAGAAAAATACGAAGTCCGTTGTCGAAAACTTGATGGAAGCTTTCAAAGCTCATGGGTCGCGCATGTCATAAAAATGCACTTTTTGTGGTCCCACTTGGACTATTTTCCTGAAAATTGCGGGGATTATAGTGAGGAAACAGGGTGAACGATTTCACCAAGATATCAAAATAATGGGAGAGAGGTACCAGGGAAACTGGGATATCAATATGCTGGCGGACTATTGCTGGTGTTTGAAGCGAGACGTGCCCGAAGAAAAACACAGACGGAAAGCCAAAAAAACTTCATTCCTTCCTCAATAAACTTTTTCCATATTCATTGTATGAATAAAGTATTTATTCACACAATGTTTTCATTTTTCACGAGTGTTCTTATAATATTACTCGTATCTACAGTGTTTAAGCTAAAAAAATCAATAAATTTGGGGATAAAATTGGACTTATAATAAATGGCCAATAGAGAAAAAACCTGACCTGATTGAGGAAAACCAATGTCATTTTCGAATTCAGCATGGTCGAATTATATAATATGAGTTGAAAAAACCCTCACAGCAGACAAAACAATTTCATATGCATACCAGTGTAATATGTGCAATAAAAACTACCAAGGAAAAGGAAAAACTATCGAGTTTTCACGTGTATTTAACGACACATTATGAATGACCTTGATAATGTGCTGTCAAGTACATACGAAAGCGCTCGGTCGATCGTGTTCTTTCCTTTTCTTTGTTCGTTTTTACCATATATATATATAATATATATATGATGATTAAAGACTAAATTGAGATTAAAAGTTTAAAAGCGTTATGAGAAAGAGCGAACCAAATCCCCGTTCTGATATTCCTCTTTCCATTCGTAAAGGGAAAACTGAGCTCTCCGTTTATTTAACTTAATTAAAGGTTAATCGTTGTTTCAGTGAACATTTTGCAGACTAAATTTTATCTTTTTTAAACGAAGTTTTTGAAGTTGAAAGCAATTCTGGCATAAAACTTCCCATAATTAATGCGAATTTTATTTGCTCGCCCGAGCAAACGCGTAGATAGACATTTTTATTTCAGTCGGATAAAGGGCAAATGGAGGTGCGGGGGAAACTAAGTTGTTTGGAGTTAGGGAGAAGAGCGTTTAGAGACCGGTTCGATTCCTGAAGTTGGTGAAAGTGTATGGAGGAATTAGTTTTATAGCTGTATGATGTATTTCACGTATTATTATTATTATTATTATTATTAGTAGTAGTAGTAGTAGTAGTAGTATAAAAAGGACACTGAACAGCAACAAACCGGCTGGTCCCTACAAACAGCGGGGACTCCAGGATTCTGAAAGTGGGGAAGCGAAGGGGTGTCAGAGAGATGGAGTGGAGGAACGAAGTTTGTTTTCGGGAAACGTGGGAAGGAAAACGTATGGAAAATAAATTAAGAAGCTCTTAAAAAGTAGGATTATTATTAGTTTTGTTTTCTGTAAACTCAAAATGACGAAAGTAACCAAAGTTAAATTGCTTTCAATGAAAATAAATAATATTGTAATGTATGTAATAAAACCTGACACTAACAAAATAAGAAAAACATTTAAAATTATATTTTCTGACAGATAACAAATAACCAAAAACTTATTATCTAGCTTGTCTCTTATTAATTATCGGTTCGCTTGTCTAGCCTGTCTTCATAATTTCACAATGACACCACAGTAATCATATTATTTAGAAATAAGCTGAAAAAACAAAAAAAAATATTTCTTACCTGACGAAAAATGACGTCCTCCACCTTCGTGCTTTGTCATAACAATGCAGGGTTGCCAGGTTTCAAACGTGGCTTATCGCCAAATTCGCGTCCCCAAATCGCCAATTTTATCGCCCGTTTTATTTTTGAAAAAAATCGCCGTTTTTCAAAACTACACCAAACCAATGCATTTTTGCGTATCAGTTTGGTGATTTGGCGCTGTATTGGGGGTAACGAAGTAGCTTCAAATTTTACTATTCTTTGCTATGATTGGCTAGAAAGACAACTGTGTTTGCCAGAGAGTGGATAATGTTTTGCTGGATTGTTGTTTTTTTTTCCTCCACGTAACTGACGTTGTATTCTGGGAGATGTAGTTAGGGGATGTTTTAGGAGAAGGCGACCGCTTCCCCTTGCCCCACCCCTTAGTGTCGCCACTGCCGACAACGCTGCCTGTTTAAGGAGGAAGGTTAAAAGATGGAAGAAAATTTGAAGACAAGTGAAAATTTTAAAGCAAAGAGGAGAGAATCTGAGTGAAAATTCTACAATACTTTTATCCACTAGCAATGCTTCTAACTTGGGGGTTTAAGGCAAGATAGGCATCTAGTCTCCTTTTAAAGGACCCGATTGAATTACTTTGAACTGCGCTGACTGGCAATCCATTAACTATACAACTGAAGAAAAAAAATGTTTAGCTTCATTAAAATTAAAATGTTTACCCACGAATTTGAGACCATAACCATGAGTTCTATGTGCATTTCTGAAGTTGAAATATTTTTTGGTTTCGACGCTGCTAAAACATTTAATCATTTTAAATACCTGGATTAAGTCCCCTGGAATCCGCCTTTCTACAGGGTGTTCTGAAAGTCACTGTGCACTTATATTTATTTAATAGCATACAATAGTATAACATTGCATATATGATAGAGGTTATGGATGGGACCATCAGAACTTATAGAAGTTGTTGAAAGTGATGTCCTTTAACAGCAATACCGGCCTGGACCCGTCTTATTTTATTTTGAAACACCTTTTTCAGTTCTTCTTTTGAAATGGACCTTATGTACGCAGTTATTGCGGTTTTCAGGTCATCAAGCGTGAGTGGACGATCTCGATTATATAAATGCACAGTGACTTTCCGAACACCCTGTACAAGTGAGAATAAATTTAACGTTTCTAAACGGTCAGCGTATGATTTTTCCTAAGTCTGGGAATCATCTTTGCCTCCCGACGCTGCACTCTCCCCATTCTGTCCGTGTCTTGCCGTAAATATGGGGACCAGAACTGAACGCAGTATTCTAGATGGGGTCGTACTAAGGAATTATATAATGTTAATATTATTTTCTCCGACTTAAATTCAAATGATCTACCAATAAATCCGAAGATTCTACTTGCTTTTCTAACCGCTTCAATGCATTGCTTCCTCGGTTTAGGAGTGTCGGCAACAATAATACCTAAATCTTTCTCTTCCGTAACACTCGTTAGTGTCTTGTCGCGCATAAAATACTTTTCCTTAACATTATTTCTACCGATATGCAACGTTTTACATTTACAGAATCTCTATTAAAATTCATTTGCCAAATTTCTGGCCACTCGAGTAACTCAATATCTTCTTCAATCTGCAAACGTTCTACCACTGATTTTGTTCGTTCCCTTAGTTTGGTATCATCCGCAAATTTTGAAATTATACTCTTAATTCCTCTGTCGATGTTGATATAAATAACAAAAAACTGGTCCCAGAACTGATACTTGAGGCACGCTGCTAGTTACACTTCTCTATTAATGACCACTCTTTGTTTACGTCCACTCAGCCAATTTTTAATCCATTTGAGAACCTTACCATCAATTGTGTGAGACTGAAGTTTAGCTAATAATCTCCTATGGGGCACTTTGTCAAACGCCTTTTGAAAATCGAAATATATAATATCTACTGTTCTACTTTTGTCATATATATTTACAATATCATCAAAAAAGTCGAGCAAATTAATAAGATAAGGACGATTACGTCGAAAGCCGTGTTGAGAATCTTTCATTAAATTATTTATTTCTAAATGATTACCTATTTTGTCCCGAACGACCAGAGCCGGAGTAAGTGTATTTTGGGCCCCACGCACAGCAAATATTATGGGCCCTCACCCATGACTCAACTTCAAGGACAAACTCATACAAGATCCACATGAATATATAAAAAATATTTATTTCTTTTTTAACAGAATAAATTATTACTTCCCTTTTTATAAAAACTTAGTGAAACCAAACTAATAATACTATTTTGAACAAGTATGACTGCAGGACTTATACAGTGTTATCACAGTATCTCTTCTTGTGACTTCACGTCATTACGTTTGGCTTATAGAGTTCAATGTACATAGTGTACTTTTTAAAGTAATACTTTACGAGCTTTGGCTGCAGCAAATTCACCAATAACTTCTGTTGTATCTAAAGTTTCGAACATATCGGCTTCAATACTTGGAATTGTAAGATGAAGAACCTGTTTTGCCCTATTGTTGTCCCTAGGCAATTTTTTTAAATTCAGTTTGGAGAAAAGACTCTCTCTCTCTCTCTCTCTCTCTCTCTCTCTCTCTCTCTCTCTCTCTCTCTCTCTCTCTCTCTCTCTCTCTCTCTCTCTCTCTCTCTCTCTCTGCAGGGGGTATAAAGGCTCCGCAGGGGGTATAAAGGTTATGCACGTTCCTTCTGGGTGTTGTAAACTTTATACTTGGGGTGTGACACCCCTCCGGTCCCGAGTCGTGGGATTCTAGAGAAATTGGCTGCCAATTCCTTTAGGTTCTCTCTCTTTCGGGAGGGCGGGTGAAGTCTGTTGTACAAACCTGTCCCGTGGGTTACTAGGACCCCTTCCCATCCCTACTCTGTCCTTTTAGCTTAGGTTAAGGATGTTCTCCTCTGACTGCAAAAAAAAAAAAGAACTTTTAGTATTAAGTCTTTTTCTCTACTCTTACGATTAGGACCCTACTGCTACCTCATGCGTGGGAAGAGAGGCTTTGGAACCTCTATAAATAACACCATTTCACTTCAGTTGTAGGTAAATAATTAGAGGGGATAATAGCGGGTAGGATTATTGACCATTTGGATTCCTACAAGCTACTTGGGGCTCCAACATGGTTTAGACGGCATAGGTCATGTCCACCACTTGCTTGAGTTTTTCCACGTCATGTTGAGTGAGTATGATAAGAGTAGGGCAATTGATGAGAGAGCCTTTGATAAGGTACCTCACCACCGGCTAATGGCCAAAGTGCGCGTGCTGGGTATTGGTGGGGAAGTAGGTAGGTGGATTGAAAACCGGCTGAAGAATGCCACAAAGTTAATCTCTTCGTTAGGCATATGGGCTACAATCGACACTACGTGACGCGGGTTCAAAGATGTCGATTTTAGAAGCATGTTTAGTTTAAATGATACCCAACTCGTACAATGGTTGGAAGTTGGATTTGAAACAGTTTAGGACTAGTGTGTGTGGGAATTACTTTACCTATAAGATCTGTGACATGTGAAACAGGTTACCTTCAGAAGTTGTGAACAGTTCCTCTGTGGATCATTTCAAGAAAAGGTTAGACCAAATCCTGCACACTATTTAAGTGTGTAGAAAATTTTCCCCTTGTTTTCATTGGTACCTCCTCGGTATGGGCCGCAAAGCCTTTTGAGGTACTTCTTTTCCTTGTAACTCCTTGTAACTCTCTCTCTCTCTCTCTCTCTCTCTCTCTCTCTCTCTCTCTCTCTCTCTCTCTCTCTCTCTCTCTCTCTCTCCTCTCCGCATTAGGTACAGGTATACATGAGAATATTCATAAAGCAATTTCAACTTTAAAAAAACAGTTTAATTTCTTTCAGATTTGCTGACAAAGTAATTGGATCAAATTTGTTATCATGAAAAAAAAGTGTCCATATACGAATGGAATTGCAATAATAATTCTTCTTTGACGCCGTCATTGTCAATATTTTTTCCATATATTTCAACAAACTCAGTTGTTGACGCCTATCAATCCTGTAAGAAAATGAACACATTGTTGAGTTTCCTAAAAATTTGGCTGCGTTGCGTGAAATCATGGATTAGTTTAGCGAGTCGGAATTTAAAAAAAAAAGTGTTTACTCCAAAATAATTAATCAGAGAGGTTTTGAGTAATATCGAAATCATTTTTATGTGCTTTTAATTCGTCATAGCATTTCTCTCTCATTTTTTCCTTCTTTCTTTCCCTTTTGAATGAAGGTGCAAAACCTTGTCCATTTGATTCTCTCAGCATTTTCCCCCTTTTAACCTAACCATTGCAAATTTCCTAACTACGTTTACTCTATGCGTATTCAATTGGGCTTAATAATGAGGTATAGCACTGCTTCAAACTGGTGCTAGTTTCTTGTATTGAAGTACTAACTGCATTAAGTCTTGTCAACATATCCTTTAGAATAATACATAATACAGCTGAGTCCAGCTACAATTGTTCTTTCTTCAAGTTTCTTCTGTTTTTGCATCTCGGGCCAAGAACTCATCTTGTAAAGTGTTATCCAAACATTGTATTACTTCTTTATATCCATTGTGTAACGCTTCAGCAGCTTCGAAACGAGCTGAAAATCATGAAGTTGATAAGGATTTTAAAAGCTTTCCTCCTGAAATGGATTGATGTAATTTTTACCATCTTCGAAATGAACCACGGAAAAAGTTATTGGAGTTTGGCAGAAGACTGGAAAAATTTGTGCGCGCTTCGGAAGCTTTCATAGCTGTTTTGTTCGATAAATTTATGCTGTGTATAGAGTATGGTGTGTATATATACAGCCTACGTAGACGCATTTTTAATGAACGTTTGCGCTCCATTAAATATACCAGATAAATTTGCTGCATTATCATAAGTTTTTTCTTTATGGCGGAAGGAGAGGCTAAGGGCAAACGCCCGCAAAAGCGCCCCTCCAATAGAAGAAGAAGAGAGCCAAAATCAAAGTCCTGGGTTTACGAGATGCCTAGACACTGCGTTTGAAAGATGGGAGGTCATAGACAGGAGGAAAAATGGATTGAGGAAGATTGTTCCAGAGTTGACCGGTTGAGTAGATGAAAGACTGAAAATACCGATTAACCCTTGCATTAGATAGTTGGACAGAAAAGGAATGAGAAAATGTAGAAAGTCTGGTACTGCGTGCTCTCCTTAAAGGAGGAGGTATGCAGTTAGAGAGTTCAGAAGAGCAATGTCCGTTATTATAGATATAGTAAAGATAGAGTGAGGCAACAATGCGGCGAAGAGAAAGAGATTGAAGACAATCAGTAAGAGGCGGGGAATTGATGACACAAAAAGCCTTTGATTCCATCCGGTCAAGTACGGCTGTGTGGGTTGAACCACCCCACACATGAGAAGCATACTCCATACAAGGGCGAACAAGACCCCTGTACAGAGACAGCAACTGAGTGGGAGTGAAGAAACCGCGGAGACGGTACAGCACACCTAACCTCTTAGAAGCTGTTTTAGAAAGTATATGTGATCTTTCCAGGAAAGATCACGAGAAAAGGAAAAGCCAAGAATGTTAGGAGAAGAGGAAGGATTGAGTTGTGTGTTGTTGAAGGTAAGGGGATAGTCGTGTGGAAGATTGTGACGAGTAGAGAGATGGAGGAACTGAGTTTTTGAGGTATTGAAAGCCACAAGGCTTTCTCTGCCCCAATCAGATATAGCAGAAAGATCAGAGGTCAGGTGCTCCATAGCCGCCCAACGCGAATCATGGATTGACTGTTGAGAGGGGACGTTTTGTGAAGCGGGTGGAGAAGCGAAGAGTGGAATCTTCGGCATAGGAGTGAATAGGACAGGAACTGCGAATTAAAAGATCATTAATAAATAAAAGGAAAAGAGTGGGTGACAGGACAGAACCCTGAGGAACACCACTATTAATAGCTTTAGGAGAAGAACAGTGGCCATCTACAACTACAGCTATAGATTGGCCAGAAAAGAAATTAGAGATGAAGGCACAGATAGAAGGATAGAAACCGAAGGAGGGCAGTTTCGAAATTAAAGATTTGTGCCAGACTCTATCAAAAGCTTTTGATATGTCTAGCGCAATAGCGAAAGTTTCACCGAAATCCCGAAAGGAGGATGACCAAGAGTCAGAAAGATATGCAAGAAGATCGCCAGTAGAGCGTTCCTTGCAGAATCCATACTGACGATCTGAAAGAAGATTGTGAAAAGAAAGGTGTTTAAGAATCTTCCTACTGAGTTTGGCCAGCACAGTCTGATATTTCAATATCAATGTTCAATGTTCTTCCAGAACAGTTTTCATCAAATACTTTCCAGTGCACCTTTTTCTCTAAGTCAATCTAACCTAAAAATGTCAATGTGGCTCACCGTCTTCAGTACAGTAATGAATTACTAAACATAAGTGGGTCTTCATTTAAACTCTCTGGAGTTGAATCCACTATAATGGCGTAATATTTATTCTTTTTATACTACAGTTGATAACTTATTTTCTCCGTCACATTTTCCGCCAACATGTTTATCAATTGTTCAAACACAGTTTGGGATAAATAGGAAACATTTCCTTTTCCTGGATTTACTTTAGTTTTTATGTGTTATTCCATGAATGGGTCAATTTTTGCAATCAGTAGCATTGTAGCTAAAAACGGACCACAGTCTTTGTGTTCAATGTTTTCTACACTTCCACGAAAAGGTGTCTTTTTCCGCCAAAAACTTAATTACTTCAATTACCTTTTGCAACACTTTCTTTTCTTCCAGTAATTTTTTCTTCGTTAAGTTGTTTCTTCAAACCTTTGTCCAATCTGTTTTTAGCTCTTCTTCAATTACAAAAATGCAATACCCGCAATAATATGTGTAGCACTTAGCTCATGGTCACTCAGATACCGAGTAGCACTGCTCGGTCATTGAAACCTACCATCAAAGGGCTGGTTCGTGTTTCTGGATTTCTATAAAAATTGCAATATAAGCAGTACACTTTTCTACTTTCGGGGGAAATAAATAAGCCATGTTGTTTTTTCTCTCTCGAGGTTAGGTTTGATGGAATAAAAAAAGAGCATGAATCAGTCTTCTCTTCTTCCCATACGTTAATCCCTCTGACTTGAAATTCCCATTCTCATTCTGCTGAGGAAGTTCATCCACTAACGAGATGAATTGTAGAAATTCATTATGAAGACCCAATCAACGGGATCAATAAAATACTTTGACACTTTTGTGTATTACTTAATTTACTGTCGTTTCGTTAAAGCACATCTAAATTCTAAACATCTTCGGAGCTTGTTAGGAATTAATTCGTTTAGGAGCGCGACAGTGCTTATATACGCTGAAGGTTTTCCACTGTCGCTTTCCAAAGCAACTCTATTCCTAACAAACTCCAAAGACGTTTAGATGTGTTTGAACGAAACGACAGCAGCAGGAATAGGGCAAGAAACCACTGGAGTACTGTAAAAAAATGTTTCACCAAATTCCCAGTTAAACTGTTAGAAATTTTGTCTGTTTTTGTCACTAGGAATCATGGTGTCATCCGCTGTGCCTTTTTGTCACGACTTTATAAAAAGTCACGGAGTACTTTTGTCGCGGCAGCTCTGGATTTTATTCTGAGTACAGTAGTTATTTACAACCATCTTTCAGGACTCTGTTCCCCATTTCTTTCCTCCTCCTTTTTTTTTTTAGGGTGGAGTGGGGTGTCTCTTAAGGTTATTCCAACTCATCATGTAGTTTAAGCAATACGAGTAAATATAAGAGTACTGCACTCCTGTGTCAAAGTTTAATCACGTATTATAAATAGGAAAAATAAAGAAGTCTCATTGTTTTTTTATTTAAATGTAAATAAAAAAGGTTGAATCACCCGAAGATCGGGGCCCCCAGCCTTCTTTAGTTAGTCTTATAAGGCTAACTAACGAAAATATTACGACTTAACTTAACCAGTCGTTAGGTCAACTGTACGCCCTTGACGATTTGTTAGGTTAAGTCGTGATATTTTCGTTAGTTTTAACGAAGATATCATTTGGTAATTGAGGCTGGGGGCCCTGATCTTCAGGTGATCCCTAGGTCTTTTTCATTTTAGATGTTTGGCGAATGTATGCAAACTTAAAACTGTGCGAGTTTCTCTAACATCAGGGAGAGTATTCTATTAATACCTCAGAAACTATAACTATAATTAAAAGTGAAAGTTAATTTTAAAAAGTCAATACACTAATCACACCCCTAAACATAGCCAATTCAGTGTTTTGCCCAGAATTTGATAAGGGCAAGGTGCTTAAGACAAAAAGGGCAACTATGCCAAAAAAGGGCAACTATGCGTGAAAACGATAATTTTCAAGGCATATTTTGGCCTCAAACAGGGCACAATTAAAAAAAAGCCGAAAAAAGGGCAAAGCGTCGCGCTGGGCTGAAATGACCTAGATAAACCACTGCAATTTGTTTGATTCAAGGGGGTAGGCCAAATGTTATGAACTCTGAAAATTATTTGCTTTTATATCTTTGTTTGGTATTGTAAGGCAGGGGTGGACACCTCAAGGCCAGCGGGCCTTGTGGCCCGCCATTCTATTTGGAATGGTCCGCGTGATGAACCTATTAATTGGCACACCTAAAAAAAAAAAAAAAAAAGGTTGGCAGGTTGGTCTGGCCACCCCTGGCCTAAGAGTTAATGCAATAAGAAGCTAACAATCCTGAGGGCCAAAGCTAAAGGGCCGAGTTTTTCAGTAGACGAACTATCCTACATTATGCCAGTGTCGGTAGCTCACTGGGTAACACTGTTTCTCAGTAAACGAAGTGAAGTCACTAAAACCCGATTATAGGTAAAAATGCCATCGGTAAATAATGTCATAGTATATAGTATTAATACTAATACTATATTAGTATTAATATAGTATTAAGGGCCGCTTCACACGAGCATATTTTTGTTGCGCGTTTTAGAAATCAAAGGAGTTCAATGGGACCGTTCACACGGCGTACGCGCTACAAAACAAACGCGGCGCAGACGCTCACCAAACGCCCGTACTTCCAAAACGCGACGCATAAAAATGCGCCGAGCGCTCTAGAATTCTTCGTGTGGCACTGGAGTACTTCAGACGAACGTATTTTTGGTCGTGCGTCAGTTGTGTTTCAGCTCTGGCAGAGTCAATACCCTACTGCAAGTGCCTCTGTATTATCCCTGTCTGGTGCTTTTTATAGGATGGACCCACCACTTGCGCTTTCTTTGCTTTTTCATAAACTTATTCATCAAATACACACAAACAATTCTCTTGTTTACGTCTTCCATCACGAGCGAACTGAGGTGAACTGGGGTGATGCGCGCGACACAATACATCTGTGTGAACACATGCCTTCTAGAAAAACAGACGCGCGCATAATTATGCGCCCGACAAAAATACGCTCGTGTGAAGCGGCCCTAGGTAGGCATTTTTACTAAATGGCATGTTTAAACCTATATGACAACGTCGCAACACCGCTTCCCATTAGATCAGCGAAGTTAAGCGACATTGAGTCTGGGTAGTATTTGTGTAGGAGGACGGTGTCCGCATCCAGATTATATAGCGACCTCTGGTTCGGATCCCACGTAAAGCTGTAGGTTTCCTCCGTCACGTAACCTTTGACATTATAAAAGAGGTTAAACAAACGCTGAACATTCATTATGTTCGACGACCCATCAATTCACTCGACTCTTACAATTATGAATGTAAATTTACAGGGTGTCCCGTAGGTCTGGACCCATAGGGAAAAATAATAAAATTACAAAATAGTCCAAAAATTTATTTATAATATATTTTTTTATTATTTTTATTATTATTTTTATTATTTTTTTATTATGATCTTACTCCGCTGGAGTTTTATTTGTGGGGCCACTTGAAAGCCAAAGTGTACGAGGTCAAACTTCAGAACATTTTCCACCTTAAAGCACGCATTGTGGAGGCGTGTCAAGAAATTTCTGCGACTGTGATTCAGAAAGTGCTGTCGCAGTGGAGATTACTTCTTCAACTATGTGTGCGACACAACGGCGGACACTTTGAACAGATTATGTAATAAATTTTTGGACTATTTTGTAATTTTATTATTTTTCCCTATGGGTCCAGACTTACGGGACACCCTGTAGAATTTCAAGATTTTCAAATTACACGAAAAATTTCCCTTCGAACCCAACGTGAGTGTGAACAATTTCTCTCAAGTTTCGTTTGTAATAATTTATTATTATTACATATCATTCACTATTTTGATGGGAAATTAAAAAATAAATAATAATAATGATAATAATAATAATAATAATAATGATGATAATTATTATTATTATTATTATTATTATTATTATTATTATTATTATTATTATTATAAAAGAAAAATACTTTTCATTCCATTTTTGCTTTTTCGAAGTGAAAATTTTCTGATTAAAATTTCTACTCAAATCCTTCAATTCATTCGTATCCTGCGGATCAACTATATATATATATAGATATATATAGATATATATTCACCTCATCACATAAATTTTGTATCTTTCCAGGGAACAGTCTTAAGTGATATTAAATAGTATTCATAATTCACGAGAGTTTTCGACCCCCGTGAAGGGGTCCCATTTATCTCCTAAAATATGGGGTCAATAACTCATTCAAAATGTGATTAATGTCTATGGCCCAAACATTGCAAAATACCCCTTCATTAACGTCGTGTTTCAAATTTATTTACTGCCGAAACAGAACACTTATTTTTCCGGTAAATTTATTGAATTTATATTAGAAATTGCTCTACCTATATATATATATATATATATATATATATATGCCATGAGCGGTCATACTTTATGTACACCCTGTATATATATATATATATATATATATATATATATATATATATACAGGGTGTACATAAAGTCAGGATCTATTTTTGTGAAGCACTTGGAAATTATATGGAATTCAATCATAAAATGATAAAGTGGTAACATTTATTAAATAATTAAGAGTAGGATTCGACGTGACGCCCATCAGTATCCCTGCACAGCTCAAATCGTTCCGCAGCATTTCTAAACACATTCTGGAGCATTTGCGGGGTTATGTTATCTGCAGCAGTTCGTATACGTTTACGTAAGTTTTCAAGACTCGTAATCTTCTTCTGATAGATGTGCGATTTGATAAAGCCCCATGCAAAGAAATCTAAAGGGGTTAAATCTGGTGATCTCGCTGGCCAAGGTCTGTTGCTTCCGCGTCCGATCCAGCGATTTGGAAAACGTCCATTTAGATAATCCAGAACAATTTTGGCATAGTGACAAGGAGCACTATGCCATCACAAAAATGCGCTTGACTGTGTTACCCCACCCTCCATACAGCCCGGATCTGGCACCTCCAGACTTCCATTTGTTTGGGCCAATGAAGGATGCTATTCGTGGAAGAAAGTTTCAGAGTGACGATGAGGTTGTTGAGGAGGTTAAGAGGTGGCTCCAGCGGAACCCAGCGGACTTTTACCAGCAAGGAATAAAGGCCCTTGTTTCGAGGTGGAGGAAAACCGTAGAAAAGGTTGGAGACTATGTGGAAAAATAAAAACTTGTGAAAAAGGTATGTAACTACTTGTGTACAGAATTTCTGGAACTTACAAGGAAACTTGGAAAGAAAAAAAAAGGTAGGGCAAAATATATTGAGTGGCCCTCGTAGTTTGGCATAATTTTGGAAAAGTTGTTGAGTGACTACAAAACACACGACCCTTTATGTGATATTAGGCATTACATATTTTTACAATGACGGCATAACCTTTCACTTTCTACTCATCACAACTATCACACGAACCTTCTGCATCTTGTTGCACCTGGTTTTATTTAAAATATGGTTTTATTTCCCAACGGTTATCTTCTACTTTTATCTTTCCAACTGTCAGCAAGAAACTTTGTCAACTTGTTCCTGCTCTCAGTGCATGTCAAGAGCCACCTCCAATTTTTTATTTTCTGGATAGATCGTATTTAATGAAAAGTAAAGCCTTCCTTTGATGCACGGATTTCACGTTCTGCAGATTTAATTGAATATTGACGGTGTTTCGTCAGCTCTGAGTTCTACTGCTGCTTTCAAAGGTTCACGACTATTCGTTTCTTTTGAAATACTCGAATCACTTTCTGACAGAAAATGCAAATTTTGTCATATACTCTGGACTCTGTAGAATGCCTTTGTCTGGATGATTCTCTGATAGCCTGTACATGGGGTCCAGTCGCAAAACATTCTTTTTCCAGCCGGTTCAGCGTCTTTTTGTGAATGAATTCCGATCTGTATTTCCGGTGATACTGTAACTTCGGAGCAGTAGTGGGATTGTCTCCACTTATAAACCTAACAATCGGCTCAAATTGTCTAGCTTCTGCAGCTTGACTAAGCGTTTCCCACGAATGATTATCTTGAGGGCTGGTTAGTTCATTAAGAAGTGACTCATTACTGCAAATAATGCAATCTTCACATTCTACCCTCCGTCGTTTAGGTTTCACTCCACTGTCTGACATTATTTGGTTATATTGATCAATATAGTATAAAAATGTACGCATACTCTGGCGCTGCAACGTAGCTGAAACAATAGAAAAGCAGTGACACATTTTTGTTCATGAATTTATAAAAATACTAAATGCGAATAATTTCTGTATAGAAAGATAGAGGTACATATTCATGGATCAAAATTATAATTCGACTAATGTCTGGTGCTTGTTGAATTAGGTGAAAATACGAGGTGGAGGTATGAAAGTAATGCTTCTTATTCTTCATTTCGTAACCAAAGCGTTGTAGGAAAGCTACGCGAGATCACAATGAAAGGTTTGGCCAGTTACAAAGATGGCGGCAGAATAGCACGTAATTAGCAATTTTAGAAATGTTTATAATAATTTTGTACAATTCACATGTGAGGCTAAAGAGCATCATATGTCTTGTAGTCACTCCAATCAATTTTGCAAAACTATATCTAAAATATATTACGTAAATGTTAAAAACTGTAAAAATATGTTTTTCTCCTGAATTATTTCCATTATTTCTACATGTGTACTACGAAAGTATATAAATTATACATTAACGCATGCGTTATTTCATTTTGAACAAATTTTATTCGCAATCAACATGTCTAACACAAATGGATTTCAAGTTAGAACCAAGTATCAAACGTGTAAAATCTGGTTGAATCTGGTGGCTATTTATAAAGATGACAGTAAAAATGGCATTTATCTTGGAATGTGGGATGTCCATTACATGATTTTATACAGTTTATACATCAAGCTAACTAAAAATCATAGTGTCATTTAGTCCCTGCGGTAGTCAACTCCAAAATTTCAAGGTCTGGTTCACGGACTATTACTCTCACATCGAATTGCTTAACGGTATATTTGAAGGAAGAAGAAGTAAGCCGAGAAAAGTGAGTCCATAGGTACTGAGTTAAAGTAAAAGAAGGGCGTCGAGGGGCTATAAACGCGAGACGCTTCCCGCCGCACGATTGTTGGGAGACTGAAGTAGAAATTCAATAGTTTTATATTTGGTTTCCCTCTGGTTCATTTTCTTGAAACGTGCTTACAAGTTCATGAGAGCGTTTTGAAGAGGTTGGTCGTTGTGTTAAGGTTTTGGTAATAAATATTCCTTGAGGTACAAGGCGTCTTTTGTCGAAACTTGACAGAAGCACCTAGAAAACTTTCTTCAGCACTGATTTCTGCTGATAAGGAGAATATGTGACGAACACTGACGCTTGGACCTCATTAAGAAATGTCTTTTTCTTATATAATATGTATAATATTGTATATAATATGTATAATATGTATAATATTGTATAATAGATATAATTAATTAAATATTATACAAAATATTAAAAAATATTAACATCACACATACTATAAGAGTAGCAATACACACGATATAATAAGACAAACATCACAGCACATTCCAAAACAACACACCGTATTACGCATAGTTTAGTCACAAACAGCTTTTACTATAAAAATTGTCTATTTTTTCCAAAACATAAAAGTGGAAATTTTTCAAAAACTGTACGTGATAGGAAAATAATAAGACCGTTTTGTAATCAGCGTTAAAAACTTTATAATATTGACACAAAACTTATCCTGAGACAAAAATCATTGTTGAACAGTGTTATTAGCAATAAGAAATGGTTTACACACTGTAAGAGTTAAGGGAATACCATAATGACAAGAAACACTAATTTAGATAATGAGATATACGGTATTGAACACGCAATGATAAGTAATTACGCTAATAATAACTGAAGTAATGAAAGTACGTATTGGTACAGTAAACGGATTAGGCCTAAACTGCGTTCGTAACGGGAGAGTTAAATTGAACGGTATTGAGGACACTTTGAAGAAGGCCTACCCGATTAGGCAGTTTGTAGACGTTTAAGCGTTGAATACCAATAGTCTATCACGACGTAACAAAACACTGCAGGCCGAGTGCCGGTGGCCTAAGAGAGGTTTAAAGACCTGCGATTTTGATGAAGGTGACTGAAGACGGGAAAGGCCTACCGGCGTAAACTGTATGACGAGGTCTTGTTGTAAGAAAGATGAAGCTTCGCCGATCCAATTGTGTGAAGGATGAGTGAGGCTAAGGCCAGAAGGATGACGCCAGTAGAAATCTTGCAGAAGTGATGTTTGCTTCTGGCGGGATGAAATTGTAGGTTGCACCAAGTGATGATTTACTTCTGGTGCTAACAACTTTGTAATAATTACTTAATCTCTTTTTAAGTTATTAAGACTTAAAATATAAACAAAACAATACAAATACTGTACAAACGATACCAAATAGTAACAGGATCGGCAGGTTCCAAAGAGGCTGTTTAAGAAGGAAGATTAAAAGAAGTAAGAAAATTTAGAGATCTACAAATCTACAGAAGCTAATGCTAACAAAGACCCTAAGATCCACTCTAAGGTTAGCCCGAGAGAAAGGAAAGAGTAGGAGGTTAAGAGAAGAGAATAAGGGGTTAAGTAAGTAGCAACACCTATCACTCGTGGGTTAACATTCATTCAGAAAAAGAGAAAAAAGACTCACCATCATCATCCGCCGGCCACTGCCGGAAGTCGGAAAAATAGTCGACGAGAAGAGGAGAGGGGTGAAAGATGAAAAGAAGTAAAATAAGAACGCTTACAAACCATGCAAACACAGTCTTAACTCACTGTCATACCATGCAAACTACAGACATGAAAGTAAAGAGAGTTACAGACATGCAAGTAAGGAGAGGATAAGAAAAAAAAGTAGGTAAAGTTAAACAAAAAGTGGGTTAGTTTACGCTACGAGCTACATCTACGTTCGTGTTAGTCTAATTTTTTTTTTTTTTAATTTTATTGCTGGCATCACACGCTGGCATGTCACAAGCTGGCATTAATCGTCAACAGACTCATCCTCGACCACCGCTCCCAGAGCTCCTGTTACTAATTGTTTTTTTTATTTTAAACAACGTTAATATTTTTAAAATGCCTATCTAAACGGTTCTTAAACATATTAACGCTGGTAGAGTTCACGACTGACGCGGGAAGATTATTCCATTTATCAATTACTTTAAACGTAAAGAAGTTTTTAGCGATATTAGTAATGAAACGTCTGTCACGCAACTTAAATCCGTTATTACGAGTATTGCTATTATCGAAAGTGAACAGTTTGTCAAAATTTACGTTATCGATGTTATTAACGATTTTGAAAACTTCAATAAGCTCCCCCCCTTAATCTCCTAGTTTCGAGTGAATGCAAGTCTAACTCTTTAATCCTATCTTCATAAGGCTTGTTGCGCAATGACGGAATTAGTTTCGTGGCACGACGCTGAAACCCTTTCTAACCTATCAATATCCTCACGCAAATACGGGCACCAAAACTGAACGGCATATTCTAAATGAGGCCTGGCTAGGGACTTGTAAAGGGGCAATATAATATCCTCCGATTTAGATTCGAAATTACGCGCTATGAAGCCTAACATCCTATTAGCTTTTGCGCAAGACTCCAGGCACTGGTTCCTAACTTTTAAATCCTTAGATACGCGTACGCCTAAATCTACTTCCTCCTCAACGCTCGCTAACTCTCTATCATCCATCGTGTACGTGTAATTATTGTTACGAGAACCTATATGCAAACCTTTGCATTTGTCTACATTAAATTGCATCTGCCACTTATCCATCCACTCCATAATCCTATTTACATCGTCTTGGAGCCAATAAGATAAGTGAAAGTGAAAGGTATACTATGTTAATCAAATAAGATTAATGTTGCAATAATTAGCAATTTTTATGGGATGACTCGATGGTTAATTAAACGGATCGTCGTCCATTAAATGGAAAACAATAATAATAATAATAATAATAATAATATATAGGCAAGGATACAGTTTATTCATCTTTACATCATAAAAGGCTTTTAAACTTTCCTATACATAAAATAGTTGTGCTTTTGCGAATCCACTTTCATTCTCAAATTTCGGTTGAATTAATATTCAAATAAATTCCTCAATGAGTCTATTTTCTATTATCATTAAAGACGCCATCCCACTTTCCTCCGAGTGCTCATACTTTACGGAGTAGGACCACTGTATTTGATTACCAACTGAAGTGTAACCACTTTACAAGGTCTTAACGTAAGTAAAACCAGACTACACCTAAAATCACCTATATCTGAGCATCTGTAAGTAAATTCGTTACAACTATCCAGCCACTTTACATACCATGCACCAACTCCCTCATACGTCAACACGCGCAACGAGCAACCAATTTCTCTGCAAAATTTAGCAATGTTAGCCTGAAAAATGGGTAAAGATGGGCAGTGATGAGACTGCTGCACGTAATGTATTTGGCTCGACCCAGTTCCTCTTTTAAACGAGACTTATTTTTCCCGGTTGATGGCATTACACCGTTCGTCTCAATAACCCATTATAGGGTCGTTACATCATGTGAACGCGGAGGATGGCCACCCATCCAACTACTGAACACACCCAACGTCGCTGAACTTTTTTGATCTAACGAAAAGCGGTGTCGCCACGTGACTACGTCGTTACTGGTATATACAGATACACGCATATTAGTGGCATTTTAAGATAAAAACCTTAAAACTTTTACAAAGTTTATGCAACGATATTGCAGTTTTGTTGCGACTGAATCAGAACTAAAGCAAATTGAATGCATTATAATATTTCAATAATTTAAAATTTTCTTCGTGGATGAAATGAAAGGGGTGAACATCGAGTTATTACCATTTAAATATAACTGTTTCGAATTTTAATAGGTATTTCCTTTTTCATGTTAATATATTTCAAAATACGCTTCTGTATCTCCATTCATTCATTATTTGACAAGAATGTAAAATGCGCTTCAGATTTATATAGTATATGATTGGAAAACTTCTGAAGAATCATCAATCGCGTGTATTTTTTGAATTGGACTTAAATTTTTGTGGTGCAAATTATTTTAGGGGTCTGTTATTGCTTTTATATTTGTTGGTTGTATTACTAGCGAACTAGTGTGTAATTTTGGTGGGGGAGCTCAAATGTTCAAAAGTGTCGTAACGACCGTGTTATTAGTAGTATATATATATATTATATATATATATATATATACAGGGCGTCCCAAAAAAATGTATACACACTTTAAATAATTATAAAGGCAGTGTTTATTAAAATACATTTCATTTTCAAAATGTAACAGAATCTACAGACATTATTTAATTGTTTTGTCAACGCCTGTTTTCAAACCGACGTCCGTTCTGGTCCAGGCACTGCTGATAACGCGAAGCAATGGAATCGCAAACATCACGAAACATTTCGTTTGGTATTTGTGTGCATTCTCGTTCAATGGCTGCTCTCAATTCAGCGACTGTTGCAGGTTTTATAGCGTAGACTTTGTCTTTTAAGTATCCCCATAAAAAAAGTCGAGTGGTGTGAGGTCTGGTGAACGCGGAGGGTATTCTACGAAACCCCTTCGTCCAATCCACATCCACATCGTGCCAAGTACCACTCACAATACTCCACTCTTCGGTCCGGATCATCTTCATTAATAGCATGGACTAATCTTGGAATGTAACTTTTCCATTGACAGCGCTTCAAAATGCGTTGGACAGACGATTCTGAAATTCCTACCTCACGACTCGCTTGCCGCACAGATTTTCTTGGACTTTGGTGATACGTTTCCAGTACTCTTTCTTGCTTTGTGGGGCTTGTCGATGTCCGTGGTCTTCCGGAACGCTTCTTGTGGACATTCTGAACAGTTCCATCGGCTTCAAACTTATCTCTAATTCGAGTGATGGTAAGTCGCGTTGGTGGATCTGTTTGAAACTCCCTCCTAAACTGTCTTTGCACTTCAACTGCGTTTTCACACTTCCAGTAGCATTTTAGAATGAATTTCCTTTGTTCAAAGCTTAGTCTGACTGCCTTTATTAATTCTAATGGGTTTAACTTGGAAAGAAAGAAACATCAATTGAGCTATCAGCTGTTAAAGTGTGTATACATTTTTTGGGGACGCCCTGTATATATATATATATATTATATATATATATATATATATATATATATGTATATATATATATGACATCAGAAAGCTAATAAAGGCCATAAACCTTCCATCCCCCAATATAATGATCTGCGGAGACTAACTTCCCATTTATAAAATACAAAAAGGGGGATAGGAATGTGTATGCATATATATATATATATATATATATATATATATATATATATATATATATCAGTGGCGTGCGGTCCATGGAAGCAAGGGAAGCAATGCTTCCCTATTCAAAGAAAGAAGAAAATGCTGTATTATACTTTAAAGTTTAAACAGTTCAATATGTGTTAATAATGTGTACAAAATCATTTTATTATACTATTTATAGCATTTGATTGGTAATCAGGTGGATACATAGTATATACATTGGTTGCCGTTCGTGCAAGAACCTTTAAGAAAGCCGACGCAAAAAATCTCGCGTTGGACAACAATTGACGAAATGCATCCTTTTTCCCAATGACTTTCGCTTTTTTTTTACTGTTACAAATTGTTTCTTTCCATTCTAAAAACTCGTTTAATGTTTAATAATGTAGTATTTATTGAATACAACAAGTTTCATATATAGTTTTTCTACTAAGAAATTCCATGGCCATGTTAAGCGAAAAAGAATATATATTTATCGTTATTTTATCTTTCCCTATGTCAAAAAGGAAGCAATTTAGATTTCGCTGTCCAGATCTTATAGTTAATTTTCTTGAAATATCTGGCAACTTATATGTGCTGTCTGCCCTGCCTCAGGAGCGTTCATTCTCTCATTTAAAGCGAATACATAACTACGCTAGAAATGCGCAAGGGGAAGAAAGGCTTGCAAGTTTAGCTTTAATCTCAATTGAGAAAAAGCTTCTTAAGGATATGAAGACCGATGCCTTTTACGAAGAAATAATAGATATATTTAATAAAAAAGAAAGAAGAATAGAATTAACCTATAAGTAAAGTAAGTAGATGATTATATGTGTTTTGTTTTTATTATATACGAGTATTTTAAAGTTTTATTTTTATTTTATATAATCTTTGTTGTTTTTGCTTGAATTGCTTCCCCTTGACGAAAAATCACCGCACGCCACTGATATATATATATATATATAACAGGACAAGGGGAGCACAAGAGAAAACCAGGAGCAAGCAAAAATGTTGATGGCTCTCACAAATGAGTTATGTTGACAAAGGAGATAACAGAAAATACCAGAAAAAATAACTGCCTGGATCTGGTATTCACGAATAACACGAACTTGATTGCTGATATAAAAATAACCCCAACCATTATCTCAGACCAGAACTTAATCGAGATACCAACGAATATGACGACAACATTAATAAACAATACATATATTGAGGAAAGAAGCAAATTTGGGGCCTTTAACTTAAACTCCAAGACTATAAATTGGGAACCAATCAGATCGCACATGGCCCAAATAGAGTGGAGAACAGTTTTAGAGAATAAAACAACTGAAGAAATGCTAACTACCTTGGAAGAAAAAACGCTGAGAATTTTAGAAAAATATGCTCCGAAATCACAGCCAAAAGGAAATAGGAGCGGGCTAGAGAGGCAAAAGAGAAGACTATTCCGCAAAAGAAAGAGAGTGGAGGCGAAGTTAGGTAACTGCGGAGATAATGCCAGGGAAGTAATACAAGGAAAACTGGAGGGTATCGATAGGGAAATACAAGCCCTGATTAAGGACCATACAGATAGGGAATGGGAAAAGGCGGTAGAAGCAATAATGGAAAATCTAAAATACTTCTATAGCTATGCGAAAAGGAAAACAAAAACGTACGCCGCTATTAGGTCCTTAAGGAAGAGAAATAATGAACTAACTGACAATCCAAAAGAAATATCTGAAACATTGAGAGCCCAGTAAGAATCAGTTTTCAGTACCACAAAAAGTGACAAAGCGATACCTGACATAGATGCATTCTTTGAAGAGAAATTGCAAGGAGAGTGTATAACATACTTTGATTTTACCCCTGAAGATGTAGCGAGAGCTATAGGACACATGAAACCACATTCAGCTGTAGGTCCGGACAATTGGAACGCATTATTGATTAAAAACTGTAAAAATGAAATAGCTACACCTTTATACTGGTATGAAGAAGATCCCTAGATACGGGAAATACCGAGCATCTTGAAAAGAGCAAACATTTTCCCCTATATATAAAGTAGGGGACAGATCTCAAGCAAAGAGCTATAGACCACTGTCATTGACGTCCCACCTCACCAAAGTATTTGAAAGAATAGTTAGAGAGAAAATTTATGATTTCTTGGAGACACTGGAAAGATTCAACGAAAATCAGCACGGATTCCGATCAGATAGATCATGCCTATCACAACTAATGGAACACTACAACAATATCCTAGATGCACTGGAAGGCAATGACAACTACGATGTCATATACACAGCTTTTGTTAAAGCTTTCGACAAATGTGATCATGGTATAATAACACATAAAATGAAATATATGGGAATAACAGACAAAATGGGAAAATGGATCTACAACTTCCTCAGAGAACGTCTACAGGTCGTCAAAATTCAAGTTATATCATCATCAGAATCGGAAGTACGCAGCGCAGTATCACAAGGGACAGTACTGGCCCCCTTCTGTTCATTATCATGCGAACAGACATAGACAGCGGAGTAAACAGCAACAGTATAATAACATCCTTCGCAGACGATACAAAGATCAGCAGACAAATCAGCGATGTAAATGAAGTGGAGGCCTTCCAGAGGGACACGAACAAAATATACAAATGGTCAGAAGACGATAACATGTTATTTAACACCGAGAAATTTCAGCTCTTGAGATATGGTAGAAAAGAGGAACTTAGACTGCATATTATGCTCCAGATAGACAGGAAATTCAGAAAAGCACGAAAGCGATCGATCTGGGGGTAATAATGACAGATGATGCGAAATTCGAAACACAAAACCAGATAGCGATAAATAAGTAAAAAGATTCGCCGGACAGGTACTAAGAACGTTCAAAAGAAGGGACAGGACAATAATGATTCCCCTGCTAAAAACACTGATTATACCAAAACTTGAATACTGCTTAGTTTTGACGTCCCCATATGAAAAAGGAAGAAACTAATAAACTAGAAGAAACGCAGATACATTTCACAGCCAAGATTGATGGCTGCAGAGAACTCAACTACTGGGAAAGACTACGTAAACTAAATCTGCACTCCCTGGAAAGAAGAAGAGAGGTACACCATAATCTACATATGGAAAATTATCGAAAAACTGGTACCAAACCTCAAACTAAACCCAATTACCATTCAAACAACAGTGCAAAATAGGAAAGGCAGAATGTGTAGTGTTCCCAAATTAAAGACCCGACAAGGGACCTCCTCAACACTGAAGGAAAATAGCTTGGTTGTCAGGGGGCCAAGACTTTTTAACCAGCTTCCAAAGGACCTCAGAAACGTTACAGGGATCAAAGTTGAAGTTTTCAAGAGAAGACTAGATGCCTGGCTCAGGACGGTACTAGATGAGCCGGGTGTACCTGGCTATGTACGGTGGAGAGCGCAAGAAAGCAACTCGCTCCTCCACCAAGCCAGACCTAGAGGCGGGTCCACCAGCTTGACCTCCGTGTGAAGAGAGACCAACGCACGAAACAGCAACAAGGTTAACAACAAGGTGTGTGTGTGTGTGTGTGGGTATATATATATATATATATATATAAGTTCTGTTAGGGATAGTTTATAGATTAAATTTGTTAGATTATATCTACCTTAGTTTGGTTAGGTTTGTTCTGACAGACTAAAGGAAACCAGAGCATGCCCTGTATTTTAGTTAGGAAACCCAAACACTCCATCCAGTTATTACCCACTTTTGTATTGCCAACTTTAAGTATAGTATTTCAAAAAATTGTATACAACGAACTTACTCAACGAATTTCTTACTCATATAAGATATTTTAACTAAAACACAATTTAGGTTTAGAGGTGGACATACAGCGGAAGATACCATAAACACGCTATTAGAAAATGTTTAGCAGAACCTAAACAGCAAAAAACACACTACCTAAGTCTTCCTCGACTTGTCTAAAGCATTTGATACACTTTCGCATGAAATCTTATTGAATAAACTTCACATATATGGAATAAGAGGAAGTATTCTTGATTGGTTCAGATTAAAAGATAATTTATCCGACAAGGCGATGCTAACTAGTGGAGTCCCGCAAGGATCTACTCTTGGCCCATTAATTATTATTTCCAATTCTCGTCAACGATTTTCATCTCTCAACCACATTAAATTATGTACAGTATGCAGATGATACCACACTTACTTCCTTCCATTATAATTTAGACGTTCTGATAAATGAAGCGAACAGACAATTAGAGCCTGTGTACAAATGTATATAAATAAATGTGTATAAATTGAACCTGACAAAGTCATCTTATGTGATTCCCACAAAACATAAAATAAAAATTGGGAATACTACTCTCGCGAGGGTGACTGAAGTTAAAGTACTTAGCATTAATTTAGACGAAAAACTAAATATCAAAAGTTACGTACAACATATCTAAATCCAAAATACTAAGATTTCTTTTCATATTATTTAAACTAAAAAAGACCCTTCCTCAAAACGCACTCCTTACCCTATATTATTCCTTCGTTCATCCATCCACATTTATATTATATTGAATTACAACAGCGGATAGCTTAAAGAAATATATAAAACATTCGTTGGAAGTCATAAAAATGTCTGTGAACCCTCTCAAATAATGATGACAAAGTCACGCTTCCCCAATTTTTAAAGAACTAAATATTTTAAAACTAAATGACTTATGCAAATTCAATGTTGCTGTCAGCATGCTTAAAGTTATCAATAAAATTTGACATGCATCATCGACTATTCAAAAAGCAATCACCCCACCCACCCCACTCCCCACCGCCTTCCATCAAATACATCATCATTATAACACTAGACTCTCTAGAGAATTTATACGCAAACCAAACTATACAATGGAAACTGCGTGAAATGCATCCCTTTTCAAAGGAGCAAATGTATGGAAAGAAATTGCCATCCGTATCAAATCACTGAAGTAGTATTTCATTAACTCTTACTGATGTATAACTTTACTACTGTCATTGTTGCCATAGTAATTAAGTTCCCATTTCATAATTAATCTCTAAAATATGCTAATTTCATTAAGCACTTTTAATTTCGTAATTTATCCTAAATTATTATTTTTTTTATTAATTATTATTTATTTTCTACGAAATATTTTGTAGAATTTATCATTTTATTAAAAACTATATCAAATAATCAAACACTACTTCCGGTAATTTGTATCTTTTATTTACTATTATTATTGATATTATTATTTGCACTTCTCACATGTAATAAATAAAGTGAATCCCATTTATTTTGCCTAAAAAGCTTCCATGCTTTCAACGGCATATTCCTATTAGAATACTATAGATATATTAATGTCATATCAAATATCTAAATTATACACAAAAATATTGTAAAACTTTAAATAACTCTTATTCTTTTCCTGAATAAAATTGTTTTTTGTTTGTTTATATTATATTTATTATTTTATTATTGTATTCATGTAATTTGTGGTTTTACAGAGTTTTTGGTATTCCCTTTTATTTATCGTCTATCTGTTCTATCGAATGAGAAATTATTAATCTACTTTAATTAATCCTGAAGCTTAAGAGCAAATTAAATAAAAATAATTATCAATATTCTAATTAATTAAGTTTGAATGTTCTTCTTAAAATTTATAATGCTGTAAAAATTTAATTTTGTAATGTCTGTTTTTATAGATAAAGAAATACTCGTATTTATTCATCTATCTATCTCTCTATCTACCTATCTATCTATCTATCTAATTTAGAGCGACTCAAATTTCATTAATGAAAGAAAAGAGAACTTTAATTTAATATAAATGGCGCCAAACATTCCTATTTAATCACTGGGATAATATCTAACAATGTTAGTCCACTATACGAGATGAACAAACTGCAAAAAAAGTTCATTATCATGATTCTACTGCATTGCGTCCACTTTACTGCTTTTATTCTGGCTAATGCCAGACGATTTTATTCAATCTTTGGGAGACACAGTGAAAAAAAGGCTTAAGCCTAACGACTAAATTATTTTTATCAAAGGTTACAATTTGTTAATATATTGTTTATTCTTTTAAGTACAGCATCCTTGTTTGGGCTCATTTTTTGAAAAGATTGTTTACTTCACAGAGTTTCAATAGTCCATCAACATCGGGAATTTTTACTCTAATTAAAGGACCTTTGTAGTGCTGGAAGTACTCGTATACTACCCCATTACCTTATCATGAAAAGTAACACTTAATCTCTAAGGTGGTTGGGATGGTACCTTATTCTCGGTACCCTTGTGATTGATTTCAGTGTTTTCAGCACCGAGCTCATGCACCATGCCCACCCCAGTGAGAATGAGAACTTGGTTCTTAAATAATGTATTCATAATGTTGGAAGTGTTGGAACAATACCAACTAATTTATATCACGCCGATAGAACTTATTCTTTCATGCAAGATCCCAGTAGTGTTTGCAAAAAGGTAGACAGAAATAGATCTATTTGAGAATTTCTCCTTGAGTTCCTCACGTCCATTTATGAGTTACATTCACGGAAATGTTCGGAATCACGACGTCACGCGGTCCTCACATTCTTTTTCTGAGATGTATTTGAGCGAAAAAAGAACAATAAACATACAGTCGCTGATAAGATGTATTTGAGGGGGTGGGATCACGTTAAAGGGAGACTTCACGAACCTTTATGAATTATATTTAAGGGTGGCGTAACCTTTCTGGGAATTGCCATACCCCTCTCACGCGCACATGCAGCAAGCGCACAATGCCCGCACGCCCACACGCTCACATTGAACCTACGCATCAACCACGCATCGTTTTATCCATGCCCCACACTCCTACTGCTCGCACAATATCGTTTCCAGAGCGTTCACGGACCACCTCCTTAAAGAGGTGGTTTGCTTGTTCATGCAGGAAGCAACGCTCTCATGCATCAGGCTTCTGCTGATATATAAAAACTAGTAAATGTACCTTCAACCTTTCAAATGTTCCGCGCGATGATTCCTCATTTCACGAAGCTCAAGCTTGTCGCCCCTCCTCGAGTTGGCCTGGTGAAGTAGAGAGTTGGTTTCTTGTACTCGCCACCTCACATAGCCAGGTACGCCCGGCTCATCTGGAAATAACTCCAAAAATAATGTATATAATATACAGTATAATAAGGAGAATGGAAAGAGAATAAGAAGATGGTATGTTGCCATGACGCCATCAAATATTAACGTTTCGAGAGTCCTTTAATTTAAGTAATAGAGCCAAAATCTAACCTAATCGACCTACACAGACATTGTCCAAACCTAAAAAAAATACATCAGAGAGTGAACATTACCCTTCGAAGAAGTGTAGATAAAATTCTACCCCCTACGATTATCATTTTGTCATCTTTGATTTTTATTTTGAATTTTTGCCCATCCCAAGAACAAAAACTGAAACATAATGAAAACGGTTTAACGCAAAAACAATTTTTTGTTTCAATATACATTTTATAAAAAATATGGATGAAAAATGTTAAATTTCTTTTTAATCAAAACTCATTCTTGATTAGTTGTAAGTGGGTAACTATTCTATTTCAAATATAACGGGATAGAATTCGATTAATTTAATTATCAACGAGATAATATTATATTCAACAGCTTTTATATTTTTCATCATTGTTATCGTTATTTCATACCCATTAACATAATTGTTATTAAACATTCTGTGTACTTAAAAAATGGCTAATAAACGATTAAGTTTAATCATGTTTATCACCGATAAACGTGAGTTGCTAAGGACAAAACTAAAACAAAAGAAAACTTATTAATTTAATTTAATTAAAATAATTATTCCTTTTGAAGGAGATTCACTATAAACTTTTCCTGCATTCACCATACACGATTATTACTTGTCGGTTTTAAATTATACACTTACTTAATTAGCTGCTTTATTGTAGTCGTATAAAATGTAGGATGATGAAAAACATTTTATTTCTCTCTCTCTCTCTCTCTCTCTCTCTCTCTCTCTCTCTCTCTCTCTCTCTCTCTCTCTCTCTCTCTCTCATCAGGAACTCCACGCGAATCGTGACAATAAAGCTGTTTTTAAAAGTTGGAAAAGTTCTGTCGCACCTCAAAAAAGTAGTTTCGCCACGAAAAATGACTAGCCAAAGCTTAAATAGCATATTGCCAAGACAGATTTTACATATATACACCTACAATCAACCATACTCAACTTTTGTTTGCTTTGTTTCACAAAAAGAAACACACGAGAACCTGACAATTTGGTGATATCTCACAAATACTGCAACTGTGTAAAAACATTTGTCAGAGGCAAGTAATTCCGTCACATACATTGTTTCATAATCTAGAAAAGAAATATATTAATAATATTTTCCTTTTTCTATTTGGTAGTAAAAGTATGGCTAGGCAGATTTAGAAAATACGCTCTCTCTACTATTCTGCGAGAAGTTAATGATATGTTCAATATCTGCTTCTTTTTTTTCTTTTTTTTTTAGACTTTTACAATGGCTCTGCTTTGGTTTATTAGGTTAGATTTTGGCTCCATTATGCAACTATTAAAAAAAACTCGAAACTTTAATACTTGATGACGTCATGTCAACATACTGAGCTTTTTATTCTCTTTCCATTCTCCTTATTATACTGTATATTATATACATATAGTGGCCTACATGTCGGCTCACTATAATAAATAAATAAAATGAGAAGAAATTGTTGAGGTCACCAGTTTATACTGGCCTAGAAAGTAGGCTCACTATCATATAATTTATGAATTACAATTGAAACTTAGGGTCACCAGTCTGGGCAATTAGCCCAAACAAACAATATATAATAAGGGAGATAGAAATGACTTTGTGGTTTTTGTTTAATTATTAAAAAAGTAAATGAATTATTTATTCACAGTGGTTAACAATTATGTATACGGTAATTGTGCCATATTACAATGACTGATTATTAGCAATAAGATATAGTTTACACAGTATAAGAGTTATGTGAATAAAATAATGACAAGAAACACTAATTTAGGCAATGAGATATATGGTACTGAACACGCAATAATAAGTAATTAAGCCAATCATAACTGAAGTAATGAAAATACGGTATTACAATAAACAAATTAGGCAAGTAAAATAAAATACATAAATGAGCAAATAAACAAGCGGATACAAATACGGTAAGATAACTGAATATGGTAAAATAATTGAACAGGCCTACTGCAGTCGTAATGGGAAAATTAGTTTGCCGGTTGTTTGGGGACACTTTAAAGCTAGCCTATTCGCTAGGCTGAGGGTATATACTGAATTGTAGACTAATCCGGAGTTCCTTAATACGAAGGCAGAAAGGTAGGCCAAATGGGATTGTGGCCTACGAAAGTTTACAGACCTAGGCTTCGAAGTAGATGAATATGAAGGCGGACTGGGACAACTGGTGGTGAAGATGAGTGTTGAGGGCCAGTCGGAACTTGTTGAAAAGGGAGCCAGCGGAAAATCCTGCAGCAGTGACGTTGCTTCTTGAGGGATGAAATTGTAGAGGGCCTTACTTGATGATAGACTTCGTGTATGTTCGACCGGACTCTTGAAGGACGGCGAGCAGGTGGCGTGACCAGTGGCGTTACTAACGAAGGAGCTGAGAGCGAGATGTGACGACAAATGCAAGAAAAGGGCAAATGAGAGTGAGCTGAGAAAGAATTCGCATTTTTATAGAACTTGGTGACGTCCTTTGGCGGGCATTTCGGGAAATAACACAAAATCTGTGCTTCCTCCGTGGGCCTGCTCCATCCCACATGTTTGACTTTTATAGCCTTGTTTACAACTTCTAGCCATTAAACAAACAGGCGAGGAAGAGGAATTTCGTTTGCCTCTACATACATTATTTTTGGAGTACCTTTACTTAAGTTTTTATATATCAGCAGAAGCCTGATGCATGAGAACGTTGCTCCCTGCATGCACAAATAAACCACCTCTTCATATTTAAGGAGGTGGTCCGTGAATGCTCTGAAAAACGATATCGTGCTACCAATAGGGGTGTGGGGCATGAATAAGACGATGCGGGGTTGGTGCGTGGGTTCAGTGTGGGCGTTCGGACGCGGTGCGCGTGAGCGGGCTATGGCAATCCCCGGCTACGCCACCCTTAAATATAACTCATAAAGGTTTCTTGAAGTTCCACTTAACGTGACCCCTACTCCCCCTTCAAATACACCTCATCAGGACGTGAGAACCGCGTGACGTCATCATTCCAAACATTTCCATAAATGTAACTCATAAACGGAAGTGAAGAACTTAAGGGGGAAATTCTGAAATAGATCCATTTCTTTCTACCTTTTTGCGAACATACTACTATCCCTATCATCATAACATAAAGTCTGTAAATATCTGCAAAAGTTTTACAATCAAGATCTCTTACTAAAATAATATGTGTGTGAAATTATTCCACTGAATACAGACAGCATTATCTTCCATAAAATACAGTCAATGTACAGAACAGAAAAGCTTTCATCTTTGCGTTAAATAAATGTGATGCTATTAAAGTGATAGAAATTCTGGTCTGGGTACGAGACAATGAAAGATTGCACCCTTTTTCAAATAGAGAAAGTAGGTTCAATGAAGAGACTGATTATAAGGGGTATAAGTTACTTATGTTTATAAATTCTAAGAAAACGTGGAAGCATATACATTTAGGGCCGTCTCAAGGTATAGGTAATGCAGTCGGCAGACGTCTGGGGGCGCCAAAATACCAGTCAGGAGATATAAAGACTTTTTATGTAAAACACCAATAACTGATTAGAACGTACATTTAAATCTATATCTATGTTGGGAAGAGGGAAGAGAAAAATTGAGGGGGGGGGGGGGGGGGAGGCTTTTTGGTGCTACTGTAGTATGCGGTCTACCTACGATTGGTTAGGTTTAATCATGATATTTTCGTTAAAACTAACGAAAATATCATGACTAAACCTAACCAATCGTCAAGGGCGATTGACAATGGGATGTAAACAAACAATTAGTAAACAAGATAAGAAGCTATAATTAAAAGGTAGACCGCCGAATCGTAGGTAGACCGCATACTACAGTAGCACCGGCTTTTTGACCTCTGCCTACACTACTTCCTACGCTTCAACCAGCACCGTTTGTATTTTTTTCTATTTTGAAGGGTAAAGCATATTTGCATTTTAATTATGTCGAAACAATTTGCACTAACCAATTATTATAAAAAAGGGAAGGCGTAGCATAAGTCGGTTTCCTTGGCAACAGTATAGTAATTTAAAAAAATATACTTCAAACAGTCTGAAAATCCGAAATGTTGATAACATCATCAACAATATAATTTCCAAAAACGGTGAAGTATTGGAAAATAAAGAAATTAAGATATTTTTACCTGATTTCACTTGTCGATAAATTAAAAAAATATACAGACAGACACTGATACTGAGATTTTCTAAAGCCAAGTTTGGAGATTTATATATATAATATATATATATATATATATATATATATATATATATATATATATATATTACACACAGAGCGTGCATGGAACAAGGAACGCTTCTGCGAAAATTAAAGCCAATATAGTTAGAATAAGTAATGGTAAATGACAAATAATATCATTTTTCTTTTTCATGATGGAAGCCCAACATGGGCAACGGGTCACTAGCTCCAAAATATAATAATAGAAACATTCTGTATATTATATGCGTCTAGGAGAATTTGTCTAAAACAATTCGTCTAAAATACAATTTGTCTAAATCAATTTGTCTAAAACAATTTGTCTAAAATAGTTTGTCTAAAATCAATTTGTCTAATAACAATTTGTCTAAAATACAATTTGTCTAAAAATAATTTGTCTAAAATACAATTTGTCTAAACAAACAATTTAATATAATATGGCATACAAATTGTTGCCTGATGTACAATGCTATTTATTACTTGCCACGCCCCATCTTAAAAGGTTACCTCTTGTGCGGAATAGTACATCGAAATAGTTTGTCTAAAATAGTTTGTCTAAAATAATTTGTCTAAAATACAATTTGACTAATAACTGAAGATAACTAGAAATGCATTTGTCTGCTTGATAAATTTGGAGTGAGGATGAAAAGATTGAAAATGGGTTGATTTTATTTCATAATATACCTAACCTAACCTAACCGAACCGGGTTATGGGTTCCGGGATAACTGATTTCGATGTACTATTCCGCACAAGAGGTAACCTTTTAAGATGGGGCGTGGCAAGTAATAAATAGCATTGTGCATCAGGCAACAATTTGTATGCCATATTATATTAAATTGTTTGTTTAGACAAATTGTATTTTAGACAAATTATTTTTAGACAAATTGTATTTTAGACAAATTGTTATTAGACAAATTGATTTTAGACAAACTATTTTAGACAAATTGTTTTAGACAAATTGATTTAGACAAATTGTATTTTAGACGAATTGTTTTAGACAAACTCGCCTGATTCGATATTATATATATAATATAATTTATATAAAAAGAAATTATATATATATATATATAATATATATATATTATGATGAATAAAACCACGAAGGAAAGGAAACACAAAATGGTGCTCAAGCGCTTTCGTCTAATGACATCCTCAGGATGCAGCATAAAAACATCATATCCAAAAGAGAGCTTCGAAAGTTTTCCGTAAATGCTGTCACGAAGGTGTCAGTTCCGTTTTCCAGCTGCGTAGAATTTATGTTTTGTAAAGATTCTTTGGAATCTTCACCTAAAACACATAGTCGTGTAATAAAACAGATAAGACGTCATATTCTAAGACGTCATATTCTTTTATTTAGAAAATTCTTTTATCTTATTTTATTCATACCAACATTATATTTATATTTTGGTTTGTATATTTGTTAGAATTTTTGTGCTTTTTTTTTTGTACATCATAACTTTCACGCTGGAAAGTCGGCATTTGTATGAAATAGTGGCATTTTCTTCCTTTACACTTCTGCAGGAAATGTAAAGGAAGAAAATGCTGTAATAAATGCTGTAACAAGGTTCACCCTCACATTTCGCAGTTTGAGAATGATATGGGAGATTTGGCAGTTGAGACGCTGATTCCAAATCTGTTTTTGGTTTTCTTCTAGCACGTCTAGTTTTCGAGATGAGACCGATCATAATAGATATAATAAATATAATATACAGGGTGGGCCGTAAGTTTCCATACATAGGAAAATTTAAATTATGGTCTTCACGTGCGTCGGTATTTGGATCAGCAGTTTCCGGATGCTTGGATTGGTCGGCGTGGTCCTGTGGAGTGGCCTCCCAGATCCCCAGATCTCACCCCCCTTGATTTCTATCTTTGGGGGCACTTGAAGGCCATGGTGTATCAGGAAAAGATACGAGACATAAATCATCTAAAGGAACGTATCACCAACGCCATTACAAGCATAACGTCAACTGTGCTAATGCGTGTTCATCAACAGTGGGGAACACGTATTGAAATGTGTTTTCAAAACAATGGCAACCATGTAGAGCATATTATATAAATAAAAATGGTTGTCCATAAAAAAATGTTTATTTTTCCTATGTATGGAAACTTACGGCCCACCCTGTATATATAATGTAATACTATATATAATATCTATACTATAATAAGAGAGCTGTCCGTCCGTCTGTCTGTCCGTCTGTCTGTCCGTCCGTCTGTCCGTCCGTCACACTTTCAGAAATTGTGAGAAAAAAATTCAGAAATTGTATTACGGGCGGCAATGTGAAGCTCAAGATTTTCATGACTGTGTTCTTTTCTGTAGTTTAGCAATGGGGGAAGGGTGAGGGTGGGGGGAAGGGTTGGGGTGGGGGAAGGGTGGGGATGGGGGGAAGGGTGGGGGTGGGGGTAATGGGGGATGGGTGGGGTAATGGGGAGGGGTGGGGTAATGGGGGAGGGGGTTAGCCCCCAAGTTGCATGAATGGGGGTGAGGAGGTTTTGGGAGATACCAGATTCAGAAATGTTGACACAATGTGAAGCTCAAAATTTTCACGGCTGGGTTCTTTTTTTGTAGTTTAGCCTGTCTAACCGTCGGCGAAGCGACGGGAACTGTACTAGTCTATCTATTATATAATATAATAAGAGAGCTGTCCGTCCGTCTGTCTGTCTGTCTGTCCGTCCGTCACACTTTCAGAAATTGTGAGAAAAAATTGTGAGAAAAAAATTCAGAAATTGTAAAAAAAATTCAGAAATTGTATTACGGGCGGCAATGTGAAGCTCAAGATTTTCATGACTGTGTTCTTTTCTGTAGTTTAGCAATGGGGGAAGGGTGGAAGTGGGGGGAAGGGTGGGAGTGGGGGGAAGGGTTGGGGTGGGCGGAAGGGTGGGGGTGGGGGTAATGGGGGATGGGTGTGGTAATGGGGAGGGGTGGGGGTAATGGGGGAGGGGGTTAGCCCCCAAGTTGTATGAATGGGGGTGAGGAGGTTTTGGGAGATACCAGATTCAGAAATGTTGACACAATGTGAAGCTCAAAATTTTCACGGCTGGGTTCTTTTTTTGTAGTTTAGCCTGTCTAACCGTCGGCGAAGCGACGGGAACTGTACTAGTATACTGTAATAAGAGAGCCGTCCGTCCGTCCGTCACACTTTCAGAAATTGTGAGAAAAAATTGTGAGAAAAAAATTCAGAAATTGTATTACGGGCGGCAATGTGAAGCTCAAAATTTTCATGACTGTTCTTTTCTGTAGTTTATCCTGTCTGTTTGTGAAATTTATCCTGGGCAGTAATGGGGGAAGGGTGGGGGTGGGGGTAATGGGGGATGGGTGGGGTAATGGGGAGGGGTGGGGGTAATGGGGGAGGGGGTTAGCCCCCAAGTTGCATGAATGGGGGTGAGGAGGTTTTGGGAGATACCAGATTCAGAAATGTTGAAAAAAATGTGAAGCTCAAAATTTTAATGGGTGGGTTTTTTTCTGTAGTTTAGCCTGTCTAACTGTCAGCGAAGCGACGGGAACTGTACTAGTATATATAATATGCATATAACTATATATAATATAATATATAATACTGTATATACAATATACAGTATAATATGCGTCCTTTATACATGTAGCGGAGTATTTTGTCGTTGCAGCTTAGGTGCAGGTTTTTGCTTTACCGTTTCTGAACCCTTATGCATGGCATTTTGTCGTTTCAACTTAGGCTTTCCGCGGGTTGTCTTGTGGTATTTTAGGTGAGAGCAGTTGCTGGCCACAAATTTGCAAACGTTGCACATGTACACCCTTTTATTCTTTGGCGTAACAGTCACACGTCTAGTTGTGTGTTGTGTTTTGTTTTGTGTCGCCCACTTACACATTTTATTTTTTTAGATGATTTACATCAACCCACTCATCGATCATCATGCCTCGAAAGTGTAAAAATCACTCCGACAATTTCTGTTATGTGTGCTGCTCGTTCGCGACTAAATCACAACGGCGTACAATTACAATGGATCTTCGAAAAACTTACCGGTTATACTTCGACTGTCCAGTGTCCACTAGGCGACCAAGATAAGGCGTGGGCGCCACATGTTATCTGTACCGCTTGTTCGAATGGATTAGGTGACTGGTTGAACCAAAGGAAAAAGTCGATGACGTTCGTTATACCCATGATATGGAGGAAGCCGAGAGACCATCATGGCGATTGTTACTTTTGCAATGTTAACATAACTGGATTCTCCGTGAAGAACAAGCATAACATCGTTTATCCGAACGTAGACTCCACGATCAGACCGATCCCTCACGATGACACGATGCCGATTCCGGTACCTCCACAGCATGGACTCGATTCTTTAGAAGACTAAAGGGAATCCGACGAAGGTACGATTGGCGGAGATGCGGGACCTTCGGCCGATCGTGAGTACACACCTGACGAAGAGCAATCAGAGCCGGAGAGGCTTGCCAAAAATGAGTTGAATGACCTCATTAGAGACCTAGCCCTCTCCAAAGAGAAGTCAAAACTTCTCTCCTCGAGACTCAAGCAGAAACGCTTACTTGAGAAGAACGTCCGAGTGTGTCACCATCGAAAACGAAACCATTATTTGGCGACATTCTTTACAGTAGACGGTCCGCTTTGCTATTGCCATGATAAATATAATCAATGGACTTTTCAAGAACTTGTCACAGGTACACACACCATCTGAGTGGCGCCTCTTCAGTGATTCCTCACAGCGAAGCTTGAAAGCGGTTCTCCTGCGTAACGGGAACTTAAAGCCGTCCATCCCGATCGCCCACTCCGTTCATCTAAAGGAGACGTACGATAACGTGAATATACTACTCGAAGCTCTTTGGAATTCATTCAAAAAATTTGACTGCTGAATCAAGTGGGCTAGTTAGTGTTTTATAACAAAATTTTTGTAAGTTCCCCAACTTACCGGGCAACTTAAAGTCAACCTTTAAATCTCAATATAAACCACTGTAATTAAACTAAAAACTAAAACCCTGCTTAACTAAATAGTGGCCTACCAGAACTAGGTGTAAGTAGCTTAATCCAAAGACTTACCTAAGGTAAGAGATGGAAACTAGGTACCTAGAAGAAACTCGAACCGGGCTAGAACAGACCTAACTAAATAATAAAATGGCTGGAATAGCCCCTATTAAAACTTAAGGGCAATATAGCCCTAACTTAACTTAAGTAAAACCTTCAAAACATTAAACCAAACAAAAACTTAAGGGCAATACAGCGCTAGCCTAACTTAAACTGCAAAACCTAGGTTTGGGAAATAGCCCCTATGAATAAATAGCTTAGCAGTGTGCCGAATAGCGACTTAACAAATAAAATTTAAAATCTGGAAACTAAATGAAACTTATAGACTAGTTAGAAACAGAAAGGGTAACGTTCAACTGGCTGCCGACCAAATTTTAACCTTAAAACCACTGCAGCCTATAGTGAAAAAGTCTGTAACTATGTTGACAGTGTCTAAATAGCAGAG